>CABHPR010157573.1:0-58383 GCA_902168415.1 Peromyscus melanophrys | reverse complement strand
TGTGTGTGTGTGTGTGTGTGTGTGTGTGTGTGTGTGTGTGTGTGTGTAAGCCAGGTTAATGTCAGCAGTCTTAATTTGCTTCTCCACTTCATTTTTGAGACAGGATCTCCCACTGAACCTGGAACTCACTGGTTTGGCTCAAATGGTTGGTCAGCAGGCTCCAGGATCCTCCTGTCTCTACCTCCCCTGTCCTGGGGTTACAGGTGCGTACCACAGCCAGCTGGGTGCTGGGTATCTGGACTCAGGTCTCCACACTTTTACGGCAAGCGCTTTCCCCATCTGCCCAGCTCCATCATTTAATTTTTTGAGATGGGGTTTCACTATGCTGCACAGATTGGTATGCTGGGCTCAACAATTCTGCTGTAGTTTCCAGGGTGTTGGCAGTACAGATGTAAGCCACCATGCCTAACTTCTCAATCCAGCCTTAAGGTTTTCGCCCTCCCTGCAAAAGCTCATTCTCCAGTACCTAGGGCTGTGCATGTTGTGGAATATTAGCTTAAGATGTATTACATTTGTTTATGCTGTAGAATATTTGTTTAATAATGCAAAGATGTGTTGCACGCTTTTATGTTGCATTTGTTTAACTCTGTGAAGCTGTGTTACTTTGCCTGTCTAAAACACCTGATGGTCGAATTAAGAGCTGAATGACCAATACCAAGGCAGGAGAAAGGATAGGCGGGGCTGGCAGGCAGAGGGAATAAATAGGAAGAGTAGAATGTGAAGAGGGGGAGCGAGAAAAGGAGGAGAGGAGAACACCAGGGGCCAGCCACACAGCCAGCCAGAGTAAGAGGGAAAGAAAGGTATATAAAACAGAGAAAGGTAAAAGGTAGACGGGATAATTTAAGAAGAGCTGGCTAGAAATAAGCCAAGCTAAGGCTGGGCATTCGTAAGTAAGAATAAGTCTCAGTGTATTTATTTGGGAGCTGGGTGGTGGGCCTCCAAAAGAGCAAAGAGTAAAAATCAAAAATAAAAACAAAAACCCCAACCAAACAAAAACAAGTACCTGTGTGGAAGTGGCAGTGTTCTTCTTAATTAATTCCTACCTATATCCAGGAGAACTAGTGTTCCTCTTAACTAATTCCTACCTATATCCAGGAGGACCAGTGCTCCTCTTAACTAATTCCTACCTATATCTTAGGTTGGGAAACTGCCCAATTCATTAAGACTGAAGTGGGCTTTTTAAAGAGATTATTTTATTATGTGTATGGGTGTCTGCGTGCATGTCTGTGCACTGCCCCAGAGGCCAGAAAAGGCATCGGATCTCCTGGGACTGGAGTTGGCTGTGATCAGTGGATGGTTGTGAGCTCTCACGTGGGTGATAGAGATGGAACCTGGGTCCTGTGGAAGAGCAGCCAGTGTTTGCACTGATGAGCCGTCTCTCCAGCCCCCACAGGGTTGTTTTTAATCTCCAGTGTCTGTCACACACTAATGTTCAAAATTTTTTCCCTCCCTGAAGAAATAATTTTCTGGGGCTGGAGAGATGGCTCAGCAGTTAAGAGCACTGACTGCTCTTCCCGAGGACCTGAGTTCAATTCCCAGCTCCCACATGGTGGTTTACAACTGTCTGTAACTTTAGGTACAGGGGATCTAACACCTTCACACCAATATACATAAAATAAATTTAAAAAAAAAGAAATAATTTTCTTTGTATGACTGCTTTAACTACATGTATGTTTGTGCACCGTATGCATGCTGGTGCCCACAGAGATTAGAAGAAGGTGTCAGTTTCCCTAGATTAGGAGTTATAGTTGAGACACCATGATGAAAACTAGGAAACCCAGGTCCTCTGAGAGAACAGCAAGTGCTCTCAACCTCTAAGCCATCTCTCTAGCTCCCCTTTCTTCATATTTCTAAAAACTTTGTTTGTTTATTTTTGATTTTTCGAGACAGGGTTCCTCTGTGTAGTTTTGGTGCCTATCCTGGATCTCACTCTGTAGACCAGGCTGGCCTTGAACTCACCGAGATCTGCCTGGCTCTGCCTCCCGAGTGCTGGGATTAAAGGCGTGCACCACTGCCCAGCTAAATATTGTATTTTATTATCGGTTGTCTTTGGGGTCTTTTGGTGGAGAACCTGTGTGGTGGTATTGTGTTCCCCAAAATATTGTGTACGCTAATAAACTTATCTGGGGTCAGAGAACAGGACAGCCACAATATTAAACATGAGGATAGGCAGTGGTAGCACACACCTTTAATCCTAGCATTCCAGAGGCAGAAATCCATGTGTTCAAGGATACAGACAAGCATGGTGACTCACGCCTTTAATCCCAGAAAGCCAGCCTTTAATCCCAGGGAGTAGTGGTAGAAAGCAGAAAGGTATATAAGGTGTGAGAACCAGAAACTAGAAGCATTTTGGCCTGGTTAAGCATTGGGCTGGTTAAGCGTTCAGACTTCTAGCAACACAGTTCCAGCAGTTCAGCTGAGACCCATTCTGGATGAGGGCTCGGGGCATCCAGTCTGAGGAAACAAGACCAGCTGAGGATCCGGTGAGGTGAGGAAGCTGTGGCTTGATCTGTCTCTCTGACCTTCCAGTGTTCGCCCCAATAACTGGCCTCAGGTTTGATTTTATTAATAAGACTCTCTAAGATTCTTGCTACAGACCTGCTCAGGATTCACTCCTGCTCCTGCGTGGGTGATCCCGTGAGCTCACTGTTTACTACGTGTGATCCCGGTGAGCTCCCTGTTTACGACGTGTGATCCCGGTGAGCTCACTGTTCGGGCACCATCACTTCGTTGGTCAGCTGGTGTCTTATCAGTGCCAACAGGAATTCCCCTGTGCTTCCCTAGGACAATCACACGCCACTTCGAGTCCTCTCTCCTTCTGGAGGAGTTATATCATACTTTTCGTTATCTCTCAGTTCATCTTTTCATTTCTGAAGAATAAATCATACCAATAAATGAATGAAGAATTTGGCTTTTAAAAAGCACAAAGAGGATTAATCACTGGCCGAAGGTAGTTCCTTGCAGAGGAGTATAAACTGGGGAGACAGACCAGATAGGCACAAATGAGAATTACTTTTACTTTCGGTCAGTCATTAAAAGGTCCAATGGGTCATTATTACATGCTTATCCTAAGTTCCCACATTTCCTCTACGGACACACAGCTGTCATCTTACACACCCCACAGCAGGTTCTAAGAGAACTCTAGCAGTGTCCCTGAAACACTGCATACTGGACTAGACACAAAAGGAAAAAAAGATACCTCAAATCTATGACCCCCAAATCATCACTGAAGAGGATACCAGGGTCTGTGGGAGCAGGCTGCATTTGTTCTTCCAGAAGAAATGCCCCGGCACCTGGCTGGGTAAAAGCACACCCCCTGAACACGCTTGCCCCATAGACTGGTACAGGATTCCGCTGCAGGACAGGCAGCCAACACACTGGCTCCATCTAGAGACAGACACAGCATGTGCTCCCCAAGCACAAGCTCCCCCTTTTATTTTTTTTTTTTTTTTTTGGTTTTTCGAGACAGGATTTCTCTGTGTAGCTTTGTGCCTTTCCTGGAGCTCACTTGGTAGCCCAGGCTGGCCTCGAACTCACAGAGATCCGCCTGCCTCTGCCTCCCGAGTGCTGGGATTAAAGGCATGCACCACCAACGCCCGGCCACAAGCTCCCTTTTAAGCCAGTGTTCTAGTTGTTATGGTAGCAGAAGCTTGCAGTCCCAGCTACTCTGGAGGCAGAAGCAGGACAACACAGAAAGACACCAGAGGAGGAAGAAGAAACTTCCTAAAACCTAAGGATCTAACCAAAAAGGTTACTCCACAACCTGGGCACCAAAACAGTATTAGGTGACTGAAGGAGTTGAGCACCGAAGGCTTTGGGCAACATCCAACCACTTGACTACCCTCACCACGGAGCAGACTTTATTTACATTTATGAGTTTTCCTTGCCACAAGCCAAGTTCCAAGGCTGTAGTTCAAGCAAAGTACAAACTGTATCACTGGGATCCCATCCATCACTTACCGGCTCTGTGCTTGAAGAACGGTATTCAAATTTTCGGAACGTCCATTTCTTCACTTATAAAGAGAGAGAACACGTATTTGTACGACAGCTGTGGACACTGTCAGCTGTACAAAGCGTAAGTAACATGCTGTTTGGCACATGGTAAGTAGCTAGAAGGCGGCAGCTATGACTTTAATTGCAGCTGATGTTTCATACCACACTAAGTTACACAAGTCATGTTAGAGCGTGGACTGACGCTACTGCAAAGTCTCTGCGGTATCAGATCAGCAATAACGATTTCTGGAGACCTCATAAAATTAAAAAAAATACACTCACGGGGCTGGAGAGATGGCCCAGCAGTTAAGAGCACTAGCTGCTCTCCCAGAGGACTCGGGTTCAATTCCCAGCGCCCATATGGTAGCACACAAACACCTGCAACCTCCAGTTCCAGGGGATCCAACACCCTCACACAGACACACATACAGGCAGAACACCGATGCACACAAAATAAATAAATAAATGAATAAGTCTTTTTAAAAATCAATGTTGTCATTAATATGATCTTTAATAAATGGAATAATGCACCATTTTACAGCAAGCCTTTTTAAACCTAAAGAACTGCCTTAAAACTTCCTTTGCCAATGTCTCTGTCTCAATACAATCTTTTTATTTAGGTTTATATATATCAAAGCATTTACTTACACTTATTCATAGAAAACTCTTTAGTGGCTTGATGTCAGCGTTCATAGTGGCATCCACAGATAATACAAAAGAAAGTGATCTGCTTTATTTCATTCTCACACTGCTCCAGCAAACACAACTTATACAGCACAGCAAGGTCTCAGATGGCTTATACAAAGGCAAAATAAATCAAAGTAATTATTCATAAAGTCACACACGATATTCTATCTGCAATGTAAGAACAAAATACACCAACAAAAGATACCCGTTAACAAGAAAGAGGGTTCTGAGGAAGGGCCAACATTGTCAGCCTTTCTTTTCCTAAAAGGCATCCTCAGAAATGAATACTCGGTAGCTAGTGTTTCTCCTGTCCATTCAGAAAAAACACGGCAGCTACACATCTCCATGTTTCAGCTATCACACCCTAAGAGTTAGTGTATTTTACAGTTATCCATGTAAATTCACTTGAAAAATTAGCAACAGAAAATTCAGGATGATTCCAGCTTACACAAACACTTATACAATACAATCTCTATAGAAATGAAGACATAACATACAATATCGCTTAAATAAATAAATGTTACCAGGAAAGAAAAAAAAAGCCACAGAAGTCAAGCAACTCAATATTAAGTTGAAACCTAATTGCTTTGAATTGCATTTTTTAGTCATTAGTTTTCTTACTCTTATACATCTTTACAAATGTTTCTTTTATATACTTAAGACTGATAACAAGGTAGGGAGCCTGAGACAAGAGACTGATTACAAATAACTCCACTGCTAAGATTTAAATATACAGCAGACCAATTAGAGCTTAAGTTTGTCTGACTTAAAGAAAAATTGTTTGGCTCTGACAGTGTGACAAACTGGTTACCATAGATCACCTTCTCAAGCCATCACTGAAGCTAGTCATCAGCTCACTTGTAGAAGAAAGCTTTATAATGCTAATTATCTCTTAAGAAAATTCTATCTCAGAATTACTTTCCTAAGCTCTGTTATTAAAAACAAAACCAAATGAACATTTGTTCCGTCAGGTACAACCACAACCAAGAACAGAAGGTGTTTAAGCTGGCGCTTTAAGGCCAAGGCTTAAATCTGCTGGAACACGTGGCCAGTGAGTTGAGTCATCCCTTCTCCTCAGTAATTACAGAACTGGGCAAGTTTTTATGATTAATGAAATCAAACATCATGTTGATGTGAATTAAATATATGATGACATATCACTATGCAACAAACACTTTTCAATATCCAACTAGATCTAATTGCTTGTTTGCTATCAGCTGAACGTTTTCAGTGTGCAAACAGATAAAAGGCGCCCTGAGTTTGTAAGTAATACTATGTCTAAAAGTGATTATAAACCAGGAAGGTATTTCTGAAATTGAAAATACAAATAAAAAAGGGGGGGACCTTTTAAAAAGAAAAAACAGTCAAGTTGTAATTTCAAGTACAGTCAATTTTTGTGGAATTCAGTTACAAACTGGAATTCCTAATGAAGCAATTTAGTTCTAAAGATTCTTTCTGCTCCAGATTTTAATGTGGGCTGCAAACTAAGTTCTACAAATGAATGTGCATTTTTACAATGTTCATTAGAAACACCTCAAATACCATAGTACTAATAAAATTGGAGTTTTTAAAAAGATTCAATAGATTTATTTGGGGCATAATTTTAACATACAGTACAGCTTCTCGAATATTTACTTTCAAACCTATATGCCACGAGATAAATCTTAAAGATTTACCCTCTATGTAGACCCAACTTTAACCACTTAAAAGTTAAATGAAAATTGTTTTAGTCCACCCACTCTATGCTGCAAAAACAATGGTAAGCATTTCAAAAGTGGTCGACAAAAAGACAGAAATATCCATGGCTAATGCCTGATTTTTGTAGGGTCTGCTTTTGAAAGTTAATTTTGCATTTAGTGTTTAATAGAGTATTTGATATGAAGAAACATGTATAATATTAGTTGTGGCTCAATCGTGACACTCAAACTCACTGTGACATGGGTGAAAGTTTAATGAAAATGATACACAATTACATATGCATGGCTTTTTAGTTATATCTGTGCAGATATAAAATCATAAAATATACTTCAATAGAAAAATGTGGATAATACAAAAATTAAGTGCTGGTTTTTGGGTGGTCTGATGATTAAATCCAAATCAAATGGTAACATCTTTACTCTGAATTCTATCAAACTCCTGTGCTATAAGTTAACTGAAGCAACTAATTTGAATATAACAGAATTTTATGTGCTCTTAAATATAAATAAAGTAATTAAAACAGATTTGAGGAGAAAAAGACCTATAGGAAGGGGACTGATTTTCTCTGATGAGTTGAAGTGTTAACTGAGAAGCCGGAAGCCGACTAAAGAGAGCTGGAGAGGAGGACCATTTATTCTCTTTTCCCTCTCAGGGATGAGAGACACTTCAGATCAAACAAGAGAGACAGAAGAGGTATGAAGGAAACTTTCCTGACACACAACTGCCAGTCAGACAGTGGAGGGACAGTCAGCACAAACCACGAGGGATTTCCGGAGAGGAAGAGCAGCTGCTGCTGCCTCTCCTGGGCTGCTGTGGACACCTGTGGAGACCCTCCTTTTGATAACAGCCTTTGTGTAAGTAGCTCAGGAGGTAACCGGCTAGACTCATGTAACCAGTGAGCATGGTTAGGAAGGGATCGTGTAAGGTAGTTTTTGGACAAAGTTTGCATAGTTTATAATCTAAAAAAAAGTTAAAATGCAACTTTATCTCCTGGAAAACAGAAGCACCACAGCCCACTGCTAGTTAAGGGTGTGAATACTGAAAATTATCATAGCCCAAAAGAGATTCCTGGGGTTCTGGGGGTGTGTTACACACTTCCCAGAATGGCGGTCTAGGACCTCAACTAGCACGCGCTCAGAATCTACCTTTTAAGGAGTTCGGGATATAAAGCAATCATATATTTTTAAAAAATCTTGTGGATAGTCATACACATGACCAGTACTAAGTCAACATAGTCTTATAAAATATGGTATAAAATATTATACAATATCAAATACTAGTGAGTGACTCCCAATGAAATATTCATGTCCATAAATATGAAAAAAGGAAACAAACGTTTATTGAATTTTTTTTCCATTTTAAATGACTAGTTAATAGAGACTAAATGTGCAGTATAACAGTTGCAGCCTACCAGGTATTCCTTTGGGATTTAGAAGTCAAACTTGAAAATATCTTAAATAAAAATACCTGCCAAAATTTGTGATAATTCCCTCCCACCGACTGACTACTTCAGTGTACCTTCTCTGGTTTCTCGTCCAGAACCAACATACAGTTTCTGGAACATACACATGGAAGGAAGCTACACCAACCTGACTCATCACTTTAGGAGTCTGTTCCCACAGCTTCCTTCGCTTTTCTCTGAAAATTTACTTTGCCTTTAGTTCTGCAATGTAAGAATATTAGAAGATAAGCAAAGTGATTTTAAGATGTAGGTCGAAGTTTGTATTGAATGAGTAATTGTCTTTTAAGCAATAATGATTACAGACTTTGTTATGTTGACCTAACTTCTCAAATTGTTAAGGTATCTGGAGTACAAAGTCTGCTGGAGTACAAAATGTCAGTTCATTACACATCCGTCCATAAAGAATGTAACCACGTGTGTGGATGAAAGAGATGTACAGAAATAGACCTGGGATTTTACCCCAGGTAAACTTGGACAAATTAATTCTCTTAATTTTTGTTTCCTTGTCTGTAAAATGAGTATGAATTAAAATATGGTTGCTCTGAAGATGAAAAAAATAGTGTATGTACATGCCAGTTTTCAGTATGTCTTTTTACAAATTTCTACAGTAAAAGTGTTTTTCAAATTATACACTTAAATTTCTTTTTAGGTTTTAATTTAAATCATTTTATTCTATATATAATTCAAATCAAGTTCTTTCCATTACTTAGTTCTGGTATACAATTAGGATTTTAAGATTTATTTTTTTTAAATTATGTGTGTTTGTGTGTGTATATGTGTGTGGGGGGGTGTTATGTGTATGTCAGTGGAGGCCAAGAGAGGGAACTGGATTCAGGGGAAGTTGTGAGTTGCCACGGAGCTGCTGTGAACTGGACTTGGTCCTCTGTAAGAGCAACAAGCACTCTTCACCGCCTTGCCGTCCCTCCAGCCCCACAACTAGCATTTTCTTAAGGGGACTGGCACTATACTCTGATGTCCTAGTAAGATTATAATATTGTCCAGGGAAATATTTTTGAACTGAATGACTTTTATTCAAAAGGTCCCCAAATAATTTTTTTTTTTATGTGAAATGGGGTCAATTCAGTGCCAGCTTCAAGAATCAGAGCCAGGCGTTGGTGGCGCACGCCTTTAATCCCAGCATTCGGGAGGGAGGCAGAGGCAGGCGGATCTCTGTGAGTTCGAGGCCAGCCTGGGCTACCAAATGAGCTCCAGGAAAGGCGCAAAGCTACACAGAGAAACCCTGTCTCGAAAAACCAAAAAAAAAAAAAAAAAAAAAAAAAAAAAAGAATCAGATAGAGCTAACAAGTAATGGAAGTCATTAAAGGGATTTTTGCGTACTGTGTATTATGGTTTTCAAAATTTATTAAAATGACCTATACTTTCTACCTTTCCTATTTTTCAAGCAGTTACCATATATCAGTGAAAGAAATTATTTGTTTTAAATATATTTGCATGAGATGGGAAACTATACTTGTTTCTTTTAATTTGGCATATTAATTTTTAAAGCATTTTATAATGTATTAATCATTAAAGACTGTTGGAGAATTCACAGTTGACTGGCCCCAATACAAACTATGTCAGCCTGTAGGACAGTGTTCTGACTGGAAGAGACAGTTGGACTCACAAGGTCGTTTGTTCTCAATGCTTCAGACTAGAGATGGAAGGGATATAAGTTATTCTGATTTAACGTCCCACAACTGAAAAACAAAAATCCTGAAATGCTTCTGAAAGCCATTTGGACAAGAGAAATAAGTGAAAGACACAAGTTATTTGTTACATAGCTAGAAAATAGTGACTGTCTGAAAGAAACTGTATGCTAGAAGACAAAAATATATATTAAGAATCTGAGTTCAAAGCTAGCCTGGTCTGCAGAGCGAGTTCCAAGACAGCTAAGGCTACACAGAGAAACCCTGTCACGAAAAAAACAAAAACAAAAACAACAATCTGAACCACCAGAAGGGCCAATAAAACACAAAAGGGGGAAGGGAATCCTGGGCACGAATGAGCTAATCTTAATCCTAAGAACTGAGAACTCCACAGTCAGCAATCCAGCTGAAGAAATGTTCTAAATGATGGCAGGTCAGAGGTGGCTCAGACAAGAGTCACTGGCTCTGGGACAGCACACTGGGGAAGTGGGCTGGCTTCAGTAAACGGTAAGGGTGGAGGATGAGAAATGAGAAAATGGGGTTCAGGACATGAGAACCGACCGAAATCAGGAGTTTGGAGACTTCTACTTAACTTTTGTATCTCCCCCTGCAAAAATGTAAAACTTAATTAGATAATGGATATTAAGGATTCTGAGAATGTGAAAACATGAGAACAATTTGTTTGCAAACTGGCCGGAAACAATGTTTAGGGAAAATTCCCGTAATGACAGCAAGTGCTCTTCTGAAAGACACAGAGCCTGTTTCAGAGATCATTAGTGACGAGAAGCAAAGGAGGGTGACCTCCGGTGCCATCACTAGAAGGCATGCTCGGCTACAACACGAATACTAAACACTGCTCCAAGGTGGAGAGCACGTGAAGCCAGTAAAAGGAGAAATCATGAAAACAGGATCAGCAAAGAAAGTCAGCTGAGGAAAGAGGGTCAACCTTAGTCTGCCCGACAGTCTCCAGTCTGGCAGCAAGCCCTTTTTCCAGGGACTGGGCATGCTGGTTGACTTGAGCTTTCTACACAGTGTTTTAGGTCATGGGAAGAGGAACCGTTTTCACATAAAGCTGCCAGGCTTTGCTGGGAAACAATAAAAGATACTATAAATTCAAAACTATGACTTTTTCTGAAGTTATTATAAATAGGAAATGAAATTTAATTTGTGATGGTCAGAAAATCAAAGTTCCTACACTCTATCACCTTGCCCATCTACTTACTTAAAAATTCCATGTAAGTTTGGCTCTATAAATTTTCTGATAAAAAGTATTTCTTAAATAAATGACTATGGAACGTGAACACACGTAGAAAAATAAAATGGAAAGGCTAATATCTGCTTCCTTCTGTTTTGTTCTACGCTCTCGTGAACTTCCAAAATCAGAACCAACATGCTTATTGAAATGCCTGGAAGGAGACACTTCGTGTTTGGAGGTTAAAAGACAACGGCATTCCAGAACAGGGTTTGGGAAGTCCTTCTTGGAGTCTCTGCACAGTCCCTATGCATTCTCTCTAAGGAGAAAGCAAGAGACGGTTCATATTATTGAAGAACGGGGGAGACCTTTCAACAGTGGAAGATGTGTGCCCTGCTAGGAAGAGAGCCGGTGAGAAAGCTTCTTTGTGGTCTAAAGACTATTGCACATTCAAATAAAATGCAAGAGAGAAGAATGTCCAACAGACAATATGTTCAAAACACATAGACATATAAACTAGCTTGTGCCCAGAAATAAAATATGGATACCAGACACCACTGCAGTCAAACCTGTCTTCATTTGCTTCTGTTTTAATGACCTTTAGAAAATGGTCCAAACTGATTATCAGCAATACATTGTTTTTGCTTTTTTCTTAAAAAAATATTTTGAGACCACTTTTGATATGCACACATATAATGTGGTCATAACAGACAAGTATAACTTTAGCAAGACTAAACAAAAGTGCAAAACTTAAAAAACAAAATTAAAAAATATGGAAGCATAAGCTAAAATTTCTGCATAGCTGAACCTATTTCAAGCAAGTCCTGTTGCATGAGTGGGAGGGTGCTGACAGGGTAAAGCAGTTTGTCTTTAAATGTCTTCTGCACGTTTAAATGATGCAAAAAAATAATTTCACTCCATAAGCTTGAAAACGCCTCACAGACAATTCATCCCCATATCTTTAGACACCATGGTTGTGGCAGTGCCCCCCTCTGCGAGGTACACAGCGGTGCTTGATTTAGAGTGCAGGGCCCTGTCACTGCTGTTGTTGTTGACCTCCCAGTCCAGGGGTTCAGTGGAGATGACCCAGGTGGAGGGGCGCCACCGCTTAAGAGAGTACGGAGTTTTCACACGCTTCTTGATCTTCTCACCTGATCCTGATTTGCCGTCTTGCGTTGACTCGCCTACTGAAAATCAAAGTACAAGAAATGAGCTCTAGGGAAGGACAGTATTCAGACGTGAAGGGGCTGGCTGGACATCTAATGCAGTTGATAGAGTGCTTGTCTGACACGCACAAGGCCCCGAGCTCACCCCCAGCACCACACAAACCCTGGCAGTGGTGCTTATCTGTAATCCTAGCACTTTGGAAGTGGGAGCAGGGGTGTCAGAAGCTCAAGGCCATCGACTCCACACAGGCCAGCCTGAGCTACATAAGACTCCAACCAAACCGAACCAAACTGGATGGGAAAACAAAGGGGCCGAATTTCACGAACAGGTCCAACCAGAGTCTGTAGAATTGAATGATAGACATTTAATGAAATGTGTGATGCTTGGCAATGCTTTTCTAAGCAAAATTCAACCAACTCATTTTTGAGACTTAATTGAAAAAAATAACTGAAACTCACAGGAACTGAGAAAATTCAAAATTATTCTTTTTTTTTTTCTTTTGGTTTTTTCGAGACAGAGTTCCTCTGTGTAGCTTTGCACCTTTCCTAGATTTCGCTCTGTAGACCAGGCTGGCCTCGAATTCACAGGGATCCGCCTGCCTCTGCCTCTCGAGTGCTGGGATTAAAGACATATGCCACCACCGCCCAGCTTCTCATAATAATAATAATAATAATAATAATAATAATAATAATAATAATAATAATAATAATAATAATTATTACTATTATTATTTATTTTCAAACAGGGTTTCTCTGTGTAGCCTTAGCTGTCCTGGAGCTCACTCTGTAGACCAGGCTGGCCTAATCAAACTCAGAGATCTGCCTGCCTCTGCTTCCTGAATGCTGGGATTAAAGGCGTGTGACACCACCACCTGGCTTAGACTTTCTTTTCTTTGTGGTACTGGAAACGAAAACCTGGGTCTTGTGAATAGTAGGCAAGTGTTCTACCTCTGAGCTACATGTCCAGCAAAGGGGCTAGATTTACTGTTTTGAGACCTTCTTTCAGCCCATTCTGTAGTTTAAGAAGCTTAAGACCTGACTCTTTTTCTTTCATAAATGCAAACAAAAAGAGAAATCTCTTTCTGTACTAATGACTGTGAGGAGGAGATTCTGAAGGTGAGCTCTCCGGTCCTGGCTGGAATCCCAGTAGGGCAGGGACCAAGCAGCAGCTTATCTGTCTAGGTTCCCCACCACACTGCTCTGCTGTATACGAG
Organism: Peromyscus melanophrys; assembly: GCA_902168415.1. Taxonomy (NCBI): domain Eukaryota; kingdom Metazoa; phylum Chordata; class Mammalia; order Rodentia; family Cricetidae; genus Peromyscus; species Peromyscus melanophrys. Next base: position 45,325 of record CABHPR010157573.1, on the reverse strand, counting down.
ACTCAACACAAAGATGACATGGAGGAACTGAGAACAACTTTAGTTTTCTGAAACTTCTCTTGACTTGTATGACTTACTAAGAGCTGGGTATGGTGGCACATGCCTTTAACCCCAGCATGCTGTGAGTTTAAGACTAGCTTGGTCTATATAGCAAGTTCTAGGGTAGTCAGGGCTACATATACCTTGTCTGAAATAAACACACATAAAATACAAGCAAGGACTTACTAAGTTAAAACTAAATGCAGATTAACATATTAATATGGATAGCAAATGTTTCAGAAGTCAAAGTGGCATAATGTTGCTACTTGATGCTGACACTAACAAGTATTGTTTAATCTCATCTGTCAGAACAAGCATGTGAACTGCATCATAAAGAAGCCATCAAGCCAAACAGATTAAGTTGGTAATTCTTCTGACTATCGTGATAGTAGCTTTTTAATTATCAATGACCAAAAGGAAAAGAAAGAAGAAAGAGAAGCAAAGCCCATTTTCCCCACTTTACAATAATCAATTACTGCCCAGGCCCAGTCACTCTGTCTCTGGAAGTGATAAGGGTTAAGGACACGCCACGATCCCTCCACTTACTCTGTATACTGCCACCATCCAGGATATTTGTGGCTGAAAGATCCAGAGAATTGGGCCTCTGTGCTCTTCTGGGCTTGGATGGCCCAGGATCTGGAGCTGTGCTTGTGACACCCTGTGTAAGTACATCTTGTTCTGAACACGGATTGCTGTTGTTGTTATTGGAATTAGTTCGGCCACCTTCTAGTGGCCGTTCCCTCCTGTCTACTAAGCGATCCAGAACCCCTTCATCATGGCCAGCTTGCTGCTCCCGTCTCAGCAACGGCTCGTGCTCGTCAGGACTGGAGTTGATGTTCAGCCGGGTGTCCTCACCAACAAACTGATTCTGCAGCATTTCTTGAGCCCTGTGCGCCACTATGTTGGCTGCCTGGCCGGATGGCACTGCCCCGTTGGCATACTGGGCTGTGGCAGCGTGGGAATTCACGCTGTGGCTTCTACCCGCCACACCATTCATAGTGACTGTCACCACGTGAGGTTCTGCTGCAGTGATTGTATTCATCTTGGCAACTCCAGTTTCCACTTGCTTCAAGTTTGATTTGTGCTTGTTGCCGAATTTTAGCCGGGGTTCTTTTGTTGAATTTTTGGTGTTCAAAGGCAAACTAGTAGGTCTCTTAGGAAGGTTCTGTTGCTTGGGGAGAGGATAGATCTGAGCAGGCGGAACATCGGGAATTAAACACGCTTGGCCATTGGCAGCCTGTGTGAAGTCCTGCTGTCCAGTCACTTCCACGGCAAGCTTTATGAGTGGGTAAAGCAAGCTAGAACTCGTACTGCTCAACGGGTCTGGCCCACTGAACTGCTTAAGAGAATGCTCCATGAGGTTCTCGTCAGAGCTTTCCTTGAGGTTCTTATCAACTTCTTTTGGGTCCAGCTTATTGGTCTCCAAGTCTTCTTCTGTCAGCTGTAAGCAGACAGGGGTTGGCCCAAGGGACTGTGCGACGTTTGTGGCATGCAGACTTGTTTCGTCTGGGTATGGCATCTCAGATATGGTGGTCATGCCGGTACTTGGCGTGAGGCCAGTGGTGTTTGTGGTGGTTGTGTTTGTGGACAGGCTGGTGACGCTCGTCTCAGGGCTGGGGATTCGAGCTTGTGCTTGCTGCCGTTCGTAATTAATGGAGTTCCGGTTCTTTTCTCCTACGGTCAAAGGTGTGCTGGACACCGAGTGTTCAGAGGAAATAGTCTTCACGATGCTGTCAGTGCGACGGATGGAGTCTTCAATGTAGGAGGAAGAAGAATAATCTGCATAAGGCCCCATTTTTGGCACACGCCTATTGTGTGACAGGTTGCTTGAAGAAAGAAAAAAAAAAGACATGACATAGAACATAAACTATGACAAACTGTCTACTCCAAGTGAATACCACAGACTTCAAAGTCCCACTGCTTTTTATGTCACACTTTGCATTCTTTTATTGCACTTACTTATTTAGTACATATGGGTGTGTGTGGAGGTCAGAGGTCAACTTGTGGGAGTCAGTTCTCTTCCAATATGTGGGCCTCAGGAACCAAACCAGGTTGTCAGGCTTAGAAACAAGCGTCTCACCCACCAAGCCATCTCTCTAGCCCCATTTCACTCTTAACTCATATTTAAGAGGTTATTTCAAAATCCTAGTGTTAATGGCTTGCTGAATACAAATTTTATGAGATTTTTACATGAAATCTATAAGATTATGTGAAAAATCTATGTGGTTCCAGATAGAATCTTTATGGATGCTCATTATTTTGGCTGACAAGAGTTAATTTAGGGGCTGGAGGGATGACTCCGTGGTTAAGAGGCCAGCTGCTCTCTGATTCCCAGCACCTACATGACAGCTCACAAATGCCCGTAATCCCAGTCCCTGGAGACCCAGTGCCATCTTCTGGCCTTGGCAGGCACTGCAGGAACATGGAGCACACATGTACAGGCACTCATATACATAAAATAAAAATAAAATCTCAAACCGGGTGGTGGTGGCGGCGCATGTCTTTAATCCTGGCACTCTGGAAGCAGAAGCAGGCAGATCTCTGTGAGTTTGAGGCCAGCTTGGTCTACAAAGTGAGTTCCAGGACAGCCAGGGATACACAGAGAAACCCTGTCTTAAACAAACAAAAAACAAACAAACAAAACAAACAAAAACCACCTCAAAAAATACATAAAAGAGTTAATTCTAAAAAATCTCTCCAGACTGGAGAGATGGCTCAGCGGTTAAGAGCACTGGCTGTTCTTCCAGAGGTCCTGAGTTCAGTTCCCAGCACCCACATGGTGGCTCACAACCATCTGTAATGAGATCTGGTGCCCTCTTCTGGCCTGCAGGCATACATACAGAACACTGTATACATAATAAATAAATAAATCTTAAAAAAAATCTCTTCTATAATTTTATTATATCAACAAATACACTCTTTATGAATATTTATATTCATAAAATATAATACATATACTTACACAAGTAACATTGTTTTGTAACTATAGGAACCATAGGGTATATTTCTTTTTATTCCTGTAACCCTAGGTCCAATAGTATATGCATAACAAATATGTTATAAACTAGGTTAAATAAACAAGTGATAAAAAGAACATAGAATTTGTTCATTTTTCCAAAGCATCCTCATTTAAGAGGCACAGACTAACAACGGAACAACCTTCCTGCGGTAGCCACTACCAGTGTAAGCTGTAGAGCTAGGATATGGGGCAGAAGACGACACTAGATAAAGGGACAAAGAGCTGAATGCCAATAGCTCGGCAGGAGAAGACTAGGTGGGGCTGGCAGGAGAGAGAATAGGAAGAGAATCTAGGGAAGAGAGTAAGGATTGGGAAAAGGAGAAGAGGAGGACACCAGGGGCCAGTCACTCAGCCACCCAGCCAGCCACAGACTAAGAAGGAAAAAAAGATATACAGAATAAAGAATGGTAAAAGCCCAGAGGCAAAACACAGTTGAAGAGAACAGGATAACTTAAGTTAAGAAAAGCTGGCTAGAAATAAGCCAAGCTAAGGCCGGGCATTCGTAAGTAAGAATAAGGCTCTATGTATTTATTTGGGAGCTGGGTGGCGGGCCCTCCAAGAGTAAAAAACCAACCACAATTCAGGACTGCTCTTCAGTCACTGAGGACAATGGGTACCATCACTCCTGGGAAGTGACAGCTCTGGACTTTTATATAATTATTTGAAATCTCATTACAGAAAACATTAGGGACAGCCTTCCTGAAGTGATCTAGGCACTGGGAACATTAACAGATGAAAGTATTCCAGCAGGGAGTCAGCTGAAGGAAAAGAGGTGTTATAAGGGAATGACAGAGGCAGTCTAAGGAACTATGGAGAGGCTAAGGCACAGTCAGGTGGAGCCCACAGAGACTATTGCGTGAACTATCTTTAAGAGAAGCTTGGGAGAGACTGGAGGGGAAAAGAGTCATCCCAAGTAGAAGTGAGTAACATAAAGGGGAAAACTGAAGAGAGACACAGGGTTTCTTTTTATCAGCCAGGAAAAATCCAAAAGTATTTAAAGTAGGAGCTTCAGCTGACTCTCTATGTGGGCACCATGTTTGTGTGTGGTGCCTGTAGAGGTCAGAAGAGGGAGTTACAGATGGTTAGGAAGCCCCATGTGGGTGGGTGCTAGGAACTGAATCAGGGTCTTCTGAAGGAGCAACACGGCTCTAGCTGAGCCATCTCTCTAGTCCCTAAATCGGACTCCCGACCGATGTTTAAACTGCATGTTTTACAGATTATGGGGCAGCAGCAGAGTACAGAATGAAGTTGGAAGCAGGAGACTTTTCCAATACTTGTCAAGTGAGATGTCTATTTAGAACAGCTAGTCTCTTCCTACTTCGCTTGATTTGTGATATGCAAGGTATACAGCTGAGGCCCATGCCACCTGTGTATAAATAGTGTCAACAGTACACAATACAAATTGTTCTTATAAAGGAGAACAGAAAATAGAGGGGGGGAATTTAAGAATGAAGTACACTTTTGTCTTTATGACCCCTGGTAATAATTTTCCTGGATATCTTTCTGAAACTTTTAACTACGTATTAGATAAAATACTAAAGTTGTTATTTTTGCTCCCAAACACAGAACCAAGAAATATAGTTTATCTATTTACAAGTGCCAAATTATAGGGATGTTTTGGCTTTTCAACTTTTGAGACAAGGTTTTCATCTGCAGCCCAGACTGGCCTGGAACTCATCATATAGTTTAAGTTGCCCTTGAACTTTTGGCAATTCTCCTGCCTCAGCCTCCAAGCTCTGAGATGACAGGCATAAACTACCATGACTGGCTTAATTTCTTTTAAAAAAGTCTTTTAAAAAAAATGTATAATGTTCTGCCTGCATGTATGCTTGCACAACCAGAAGAGGGCGCCAGATCTCATTACAGATGGTTGTGAGCCACCACGTGGGTGCTCAAAATTGAACTCAGGACCTCTGGAAGAGCAGCCAGTGCTCTTAACCTCTGAGCCATCTCTCCAGCCCCATGAATAATAATAATAATAATAATAATATTATTATTATTATCATCATCATCATCATCATTATTAGAATGTTTATTTTTATTTTATGTGTATGGGCATTTTGTCTGCATACCACATATGTGCCTGCCAGAAGAGAGCATTAAAGCCCCTGGAACTGGGGTTTTAGATGGTTGTGAGCTATCACGTGGGTGCTGAGAATTGAACCTGGGTCCTCTGCAAGAACAGCCAGTGATTGAGCTGTCTCTTCAGCCCTAAAAGGCCTTTTTATTTAGGATCTAAAATTAGAGTTCTAACAAAGGAAATGTCTTGTGAGTCAGTATTCACAGTGGAGTAGAAAGAAGTATTATTACTGTATTCTTTAAGAGAGAGTACTGGAGAGGCAGTCTGAAAGTCTTGGTGTCCAGTGAAACAGGAATAGATATGTGGGCAAAGTCACAGTTCTACGTGCTTTAAGAAATAAAAGAACACTAATAAAAACAAAAGACATACCGCATAATATATGTAGAATATATGTAAAGGTAAGTCACATTCATTTCTACCCCCACTTCCCCTTTTGGATTTTTGAGACAGGGTTTCTCTGTGTAGCCCTGGCTGTCCTGGAACTTGCTCTGTAGACCAGGCTGGCCTAAAAACTCAGAGATCTGAGTGCTAAAGGCGAGTGCCACCATGACCAGCTAACAAAGAGTCATTTAAAACTGTATCTTTAGATATAAAATTACAGATTCTGTCTTGTATTCATACCAAATAAATATTTTCAGTACAAGAATGGAAACAGGGGCTGGAGAGATGGCTCAGAGGATAAGAGCACTGATTGCTCTTCCAGAGGTCCTGAGTTCAATTCCCAGCAACCACATGGTGGCTCACAACCATCTGTAATGAGATCTGGTACCCTCTTCTGGTCTGCAGTCATACATGCTGTATACATAATAAATAAATAAATCTTAAAAAAAAAAAAAAGAATGGAAACAGAGGGGCTAGAGAGAAGGCTTAATGCTAAGAGTACATATTCTTCTTGTAGAGGACCTGAATCAGTTCACAGCACTACAGCTCACAACCGCCTAAAATCCTAGCTCCAGAGGGATCTCATGCCCCCAGACACCTTAACTCATGTGCACATCCCTGCTCTCACCTCCATATACACATAATTAAAAAGAGAAAAAAATTAGTATTTTTTAAGACTTGGAATATTGAAAGAAAAATGATCCCCTTGTACTATATGAGCTGTCCCACTATTAGGCTTCTTTATTAGTGTTTATTTCCCGTCCTTCCCTTGGTCTTGGTTACCAACAGCATGTGATAGCTGCAAACCCCCGGGGTCTTACCGTTCATTCTGCATGGCAGTGGACATCGGGTTGACCGTTGGGCTCACGGACTTGTTTCTCTCCCATATCATCATAAGTTCAGCCATTCTCTCCTCAGCACACTGTGCAGTGAGCCGAGCCTCTGCATCCTGGTCCCAACAGTCTTCAATCGTCTCCTTGAGTGATCTCACTGCCTATAACACAAAGTAGACATCAGACAGCATGCTGTTTTTAACTGTATTTAGGATTTTAATTTAAAATGTCAAAGAAAATCAGGTTTATATATATATATATATATATATATATGTATGTATGTATGTATGTATGTATGGTTTTTTGTTTTTTTTTTTAAAGACAGGGTTTCTCTGTGTAACCCTAGCTGTCCTGGAACTCCCTATATGAACCAGACTGGCCTCAAACTCAGAGATCCACCTGCCTCTGTCCCTCAGTGCTTGGATTAAAGGCAGCTACCATGACAGGCTCCAAACTAATATTTTAAAAAATATACTAAAATATTCTTCTAAAAATGTGAAAAATGAGGGATCCTTCAAAGCTCAGGAGTAAGTAAACAAGGAAGCTTCAACTTAGCTCCTTGAAGAATTACTCAAAGGACTAAGCAACTACGATAGCGGAGTATGTTTCTTCAAGGCCCGGGGTCTACGAGTGCGGATTCATAGCGCACTTCAAAAGTCAGTTTTCAGGGCCGTTGTGAGATAGCTCCGAGAGTGAAGTCACTTGCTGCACATGCCTGCTGATCTAAGCTTGGTCACCAGAGCCTGAGTAAAGGCGGAAGGGGAGCGCCGAGTCGTCCTCTATTCCTCCACAGGCACCACAGAACGTGTGCACCCACGTGCACACCATCCACACAAAATTAATGAAATTTAAAACATACTAAAAAATAAGATGCAATTTTGCCATATCTATCTTCTACACACACGCACGCATGCACGCACGCATGCACACACCAGGATTTTTTAAGCTTCAAGCTTTGCGTCTGGGTTGGACAGATGGGTTACAGGGCAAAGCACACATGTGAGGACTGGGGATTATACCCTCAGGTTGCAAACAAAGGCTGGGCGGGCAAGCCAGACTAGCCAAAGCACCAATCCCATGTTAAATGACATAGCCTGCCCCAAATTAGGGTAAAGAGTGACAGAAGACGACATCCAATGTCAACCTCAGGCTTCCGCATATACCCACACCCATGCAAACACATTCACACCCATGCACAGTGTGCTCCCCTCCCCAACACACATGAAAAAAAAAGCTTTTTGTTTGCTCTGATATTTACATACTCTACTTCAAAAACATATATCGGTTAAGGGTGGCAAATTTGGCGATGGAAATACAGAATACCAAGTTTAATTTGAACTTCAAGTGAATAAGAACATTTCAGTGTGTGTGTGTGTGTGTGTGTGTGTGTGTGTGTGTGTGTGTGTGTGTTTGTATGTATTTACCATGCAATTTACAATGAGTATTTTATCTGAGATTAGGCTAAAATTCTTGTTAGCACAATCTTGGTGACTTTTCTTTTTTTCTTTTTTTTTTTTTGGTTTTTCGAGACAGGGTTTCTCTGTGTAGCTTTGGAGCCTGTCCTGGATCTCACTTTGTAGACCAGATTGGCCTTGAACTCACAGAGATCCACTTGGCTCTGGGTGGATTTAATCTGGGATTAAAGGTGTGTGACACCACCGCCTGGCTAATCTTGGTGACTTCTAAAAAGATTTATCTATCTTTATTTTGTGTGCATTGGTGTTTTGTCTATAGGTATCTCTGTGTGAGGGTGCCAAATCCCCTGGAACTGGAACTACAGACAGTTGTGAGCTGCCATGTAGGTGCTGGGAATTGAACCTGGTGTATAAAACACCCATTTATTATATTGTATTGTGTTGCATGGTGTATGTATATGTAATATTATACTTAACATTTTTTTTTGCTCTGCAACATTCAAAATACCTAACTTTATTTTATTTATCTATTTATTTAGTTTGGGCTTTTTGAGACAGGGTTTTTTCTGTGTAGCCCTGGCGGTCCTGGAATTCTTTCTGTAGTCCAGGCTGGCCTCAAACTCAGAGATTCCCCTGCCTCTGACTCTGCTTTTCAAGTACTGGGTTAAAGATGTGTGTCACTATGCCCGGCTGCTTATTTTATTATTTATTATAATATTTATTTCTTTATTTGGGTTTTATGGACTTTAGTAAGCTAATTTACAGTCCCAAATGTTTCAAACAAAAAGAAATTACAAAGGAAGCCAAGTATAGTGTTATATTTGAAATTTTAGCACTTGGGAGGTAGAGGCAGGAGGATCAGAAGTTCAAGATATTCTTGATCCTAGAATAAGTTCTTCGAGACCAAACTGGGATACATGCGATCCTGCCTAAAAACAAACAAAAAGAATGCAAAGAAACCAAGACTGCATTGTCTATTTACAGGAAGATAAAACGTTAAAAGAAATCAAGGAAGTACAGACATTAGAGGTATCAAAAAATTTCAGTGAGCTACCTTAAACATGCTCAAAGAATTAAGAAAACATGGGTGAAGAACTAAATGTACAAAATCATTTTTTTTTTTCAAGACAGGGTTTCTCTCTGTAGTCTAGGCTGTTTTTGAACTCAGAGAGATTTGCCTGCCTCTGCCTCCTGAGTTCTGGGACTAAAGGCGTGTGTCACCCATTACACCTGGCTACAAAAAAAAATTTTTTTTTTTTTTTTTTTTTTTTTAAAGATTCATTTATTTATTATGTATTATGTGTTCTGCTTGCATGTATCCCTTCAGGCCAGAAGAGGGAGCCAGATCTCATTACAGATGGTTGTGAGCCACCATGTGGTTGCTGGGAATTGAAGTCAGGACCTCTGGAAGAACAGCCAGTGCTCTTAACCTCTGAGCCACCTCTCCAGCCCCCCAAAAACAATTCTTAAAGAATTTATTTATTGGGGCTAGAGAGATGAGATGGCTCAGTGGTTGAAAGCTCTGACTATTCTTCCTGAGGACCTGGGTTTAAATCCCAGCACCTACATGGCAGCTCACAACTGTCTGTAACTCCAGTTCCAGGGGATCTGACACCCTCCCATGGACATACATGCAGGCAAAACACCAACGCATATAAAATAAATAAATAATTAAAAAATACTGTATTTATTTATGTTGTGTATATGGATGTTTTGCCTGCATGGATGTGTGTACTGTGTGTGTCTGGGGCTCGCAGAACCCAGAAGGCACTAGACCCCTGGAACCGATGTTTTAAATAGTTCTGGTCTGCTATGTAAGTGCTGGGAACTGAACCCAGATCCTCTGCAAAAGCAGCCAGTACTCTTTAACTACTGACCCTTTTCGTCAGCCCCCCACCCTAAGATTAAAGTCATGTTTTAACAAACAGAAAATCAATAAAAGATAGGCATTATTTTTTAAAATACTTAGAATGATACTTTAAAGCACAATAACAAATTTCAGTATTTATCTGAATGACTCAACAGATAATGAGCAGACAGAACAAAGGACCTGTGAATTTGAGATGGAAAAACAAAGTTATTCAGTCTGAGGACAGGAGTCAGAAGAATGAGGGAAAAGGAACAGAAACCAGAAGACTTCTGAGAAGTAATTCCCAGCACAGGAGCAAACATTAGATACACAAAATAGGAATTCCTGAAGGGGAGGAGAAAGGGGCAGGAGGAACACCTGAACACACACTCTGCAACTCCTCAGATTTAGTAAGTGAATCCATAGACCCAAGAAACCTGATGAACTCTAAGCAGGATAAACCCCACAGCTCCATGGTAAGACGAGTTAAAATCGAAGCGCCATTCAAAACTGCAGACATCCTGACAATGAGAAACTAAAACACACTCCCCGACAAGATCAACGCCATCACTCAATGGAAAGCAGAGAGCAGAGGCATGGCGTATTTAAAGCATTGAAAGAGAAAACAACTGTTAAGAAGAATTACATATCAAATAAAGCTATTCTTCAATAACGAAGAAATTAAGATAGTCCCAGATATACCAAATCTGAAGAAGTCACTGTTGTAGACATGCCCTGTAAGGAAGTTAAATGGGGTTCTCACACTGAAATTTAAAAAGTAATTAGTAGATAACTGTAAGAGTCAATAAGCTTTTTTTGTTTTGTTTTGGTTTAGTTTTATTTCAAGACGGGGTCTCACTATGTAGCTCTGGCTGTCCCGGAACTCACTATGCAGACCAGGCTGGCCTCCAACTCAGAGATCCACCTGCCTCTCCCCACTGAGTGCTGGGATTAAAAGCATGCTCCACTATGTCGACCTAAACTGCATTTTTTTTTTTAAAAAAATAGCTCTTCCTTTTTTAAAGACTTAGTAAACCTTTAGTCATTTTAATAAACTCTATACTTCCTCCCTAACTCTTGTACTGTATGGCTATTGAAGAGAAACCGGGTTTTTTTTCTTTTGTGGTTTTTTTTTTTTTTTTTTTTTTTTTTGGCTATACCATATCAAGTTTAAATGGATTTGTTGGAAGTAAACCAAGTATTAAAAATCCCTTACTTAGCAACTTCATCTAAATTAGAAGTAAAACGTTTTCAGGTAAATCTGTGTATGTTATATATCTCAAAACGGTAGGGTTGCCAACAAATACTTCAAAATTGTTGAAGTGAAATGAAACAATTTAAGGAAGAGGAAAAGATGAAGTTGCAGTTTATTATACCAAATTTTCAGATTTCATAGACATTTTTCATGAGGTTGGCAGCTCTGGGAAATCCTGGCAGAATACAATTCATCCTCTAACCTACTACCAGGGCCTCTTAAGGAACTGCCCAAGCTTGCAGAGCAAAAACTGCAATTTGGAGGCAATCGTGAATATGAACTTAACAAGCTCTTCAACAGCCACGTGCTTAAAGATTCCAATATCATTTGAAACATAAGCTAGCTTTGAGATTGTCTATTAACAAAGATGACCAATAAGATAAAGTTCAAACCATCTGAATGGAAATACACAGGGCCTCTAGTTTTTCTCTGATAGGGACACAATGAAAATATTCTATTCTACTGAGGCAATCTGTAAACGGGATGGGAAAATACATAGTAAAATTATTTAAATTACAAAGTTTCTTCATGTTTGTTCTTTAATTATAGTTAAGAAAATTAATTTGAACTAAGTATAGAGATGTACTAAATACCTTCAGAAGTAATCATCATTACTACCTTAAGAAGAGACCACTGAGGAAATGTAAAGCAATACAACCTTCTAGAAATAATAAAAATTTAATTTATTGGGAGAGAATGGCAAATGTCATGGTGTGCACATGGTGGTCAGAGGACAACTTTCAGAAATTAGTTCTCTCCTTCCACTGTGAGTTCCAGGGACTGAAAGCCCTCATCAGGCTGGTGGCAAGACCTTGACCTGAGGAGCCATTCTGCCATCCTGGGAAATTAAATATATACTGAACAAATAATTGAATATATACTGAATATATATATATACTGAACAAATAATTGTGAGAACTTAACGGCCGGCTCAAAAGGTGGGTGAGCAAACGCTGAGCAACGAGGACAGCGATGGAAGCCAGACAGGAGCTGGAGATACAGCTCGGCTGGTAGAGTGCCAGCAGACATGAGACTTCGAGTCAGGTCACAGCACCACGTAAGCAGCACGGCTGCGCACACACACTTCAAGAGGCGAAGGCGGGAGTTCAAAGTTACCGTCAGCTATGCAGTTAGTATGGACTCATGCAGCCCTGCTTCCCAAACAAAAGACAGATGGGAACTACAAGAAAGAAAATCAGACTTGGATTATCAGGTGGTTCAATATTAGTTTAGTGAGAATTCAAGGACAAAGAAATGTAAGGAAAGAGGTAATTTTAAAATAAACACTAGAGAATTCCTGATTGAGGAAAGTTTTGGATTTTCAAACTGAAAAATCTATTCAATATCCAGGAAAAAAAAATGTGTGAAAAGATCCATGCTAACATATACCCAAGTGAAATTTCAAAATTGCAATGGCAAAATAAGTCTTAACAGCTTACAGAAAAACAAAAACAAAAACAAAGCATAGGGCTGGAGAGCTGGCTCACAGGTTAAGAACACTAGCTGCTCTTCCAGAGGCCCTGAGTTCAATTCCCAGCAACCACATGGTGGCTCACAACCATCTGTAATGAGATCTGGTGCCCTCTTCTGGTGTGCAGGCATATATGTAGGCAGAACACTATACATAATAAATAAATCTTTCAAAAAACAAAGCACAAAACTGGGTGTGGTGGTATATGCCTGTAATCCCAATGTGGTGGTTTGAATGAGAATAGCTTCCATGGGCTCCCATGTTTGAATGCTTAGTCCTCCGTTAGTGAAACTGTTTGGGAAGGATTAGGAGGTGTGGCCTTGATGGAGGAAGTGTGTCATTAGGGGTGGGCTCTGAGGTTTCAAAGACAGCCAACATGTGAGAGGCGGAGGCAGGAGGATGAGGCATTCACAGTTGTTTTCAGCTATGTATGGAGTGTAGGGCAGTCTGGGCTTAATGAGATCCTCTCTCAAAAGAACAAAGAAAAGAAAATGATAAAACATAAAACAAACAGCAATGGAGGTCTGTGTGAGATGGGTTGGTGGATAAAAGCACTATTCCTGCTAGCCTGACAACCTGAGTTCTGGGTTCAATCCTTGGAACCCATTTAAAAGGACTCGGTGTGATGAACACATGATCCCAGCACTTGTGTGAGACAGCACTGCCCAGAAGCTCATGGGGAGGTACTCTGGAGTAAGCAGTGAGGCAGAAAGAAAGAGGGACCCTATCTCAACAAGGCAGAAGGTAAAAACAGACTGTCAGGTTGTCCTATGACCTCCAAATGTGCACCACAGCATACACTCACCTGCCCCAACAATGAGCAAGACTGGAGGCCAGAGGACAGCTTCACAACCTTGAGACTATTACTCTGGCAATTTATCATTCATGTGTGATACTAAGATGGAAAGGTTTTAAACATGCAACGATTTGTAATGTCTAACACCTAACACACACAGTAATATACATTTCTTAAATGGAACATCATCAAAAGAAGAAAATTATCTATAAGAGAAAGACAAAGATTAAAAGAAATGTTTCTTCTAGGTAGAACCTAGAAAGAACAAAAAAGAAAGATGACAAGGAACTAGGGAACCCACTGGACAGTGCTTTAAAAACAAGCTTTCCCAAATGGCAAGAGCTTAGAGCAAAGAATAAAGTATGTGTGGTTCCTGTGAGTACAAGCTCGGTATTTTGTTGTCTAGGAAATGCCTATATAAACACAATTCTGATGTTTTTACTTTAACTTTTTAGATCAAGTTGGTTATACAGCTACCTCTACAACCCCCCCCCCCCCAATCTGTCTTTGGCAATATTTTACTGAAGCCCAGGCTGGCCTTGAACATGTGATTCTTTTGCCTCACCCAGTGGTGGGGTACAGGCATGAATCACCACAGCTAGGTGGCTTCTATTCTTGCTTCAAGAACATTGAGACTTATCTAGTTCTAGTAAGACGTCCTCATTTTCTTACCAGGCTGTTTTCTTTCCAGGCTTCTGGGAACTTGGGTCTCTGCTTTTCTCTCGACACAAGAACCTGCATATCCTCAAAAGTGGGGTGGTTGCCAACTTCTGTCTGAAAAGCCATCTGGTGTTCTGGGACAGATTCACCTGTGTATTTACAGAAAGGATGACAGAATTTCTAATTGTCATAGAGGACAGACTAGCAGAGGTATTTCTGGTATCATATAAGCACAGAAACCATATGTATTAAACCCTTTCAAGCATACATGTAAATGTCTTTATTGTTTTTAAATTCAGTGCAGTATTCTAATAACTTGGGCTCTGTTGCATAAATTTTAAAAATATACAATTAATTTTTGCAAATTTTAAAAGTACGGCTAGAGGGTAAGAATGTATAGACTGTTTTGACTATTCAAATAGAAACAAAATCTTGCCATGTTTTATGGAGGTTTTTTCATCTGGGTCATTGTAACTCTTTTATTGTTGTGCAAGTGAGATAAGGAAGGCAGACATTACTGTTTTGCTGACAGGAAGATTGAAACACACAAGAGTTAAGTGACTTTTCCAAGGAAGAGATGAAGCCAAGATTAGAACGGAAATGCCCTAACCCCATCCCTTCTAATCTATCTCATTATTTTAATACATTAGAGTAGTGGTGAGGAGCCAGGAAGACTGTACTTCTCATGTCCTTGGCCAAATTCCTCCAAGCCAGCGGTTCTCAATATGAGGGTCGTGACCCCTTTGGAAAACCTCTATTTCAAAAAATATTTATATTATGATTCCTAACAATAGCAAAATTATAGTATGAAGTAGCAACAAAAATAATTTTACAGAGCCGGGCAGTGGTGGCACATGCCTTTAATCCCAGCACTTGGGAGGCAGAGGCAGGTGGATCTCTGTGAGTTCGAGGCCAGCCTGGTCTACAGAGAGAGTTCCAGGACAGCCAGGACTGTTACACAGAGAAACCCCGTCTCAGAAAACATAAATAAATAAATAAATAAATAAATAAATAAATAAATAAATAAGTAAATAAATAAGTAAATAAATAAATAGATAGATAGATAGATAGATAAATAAATAAATTAACGAACAAACAAATAAATAAATAAATAGTTTTATGGTTGGGGGTCACCACAGCGTGAGGAACTGTATTAAAGGGTCTCAGTGTTAGGAAGGTTGAGAACTACTGCTGTAGGCCATTGAATTTTTATGTGTTAGTCTTATGGGGTCTTCCGTATGGCTCAGTATGTTTATTTTATTTGTTTATTTGTTTATTATTATTATTTATTATTATTATTATTATTATTATTATTATTATTATTATTATTATTATTTTTGGAGAGTGTTTCTCTTTGTAGCCTTGACTGTCCTGGAATTTGTAGACCAGGCTGGTTTCGAACTCACAGAGATCCACCTGCCTCTGCCTCCCAAGTGCTGGAATTAAATGTGTATGCCACCACCACCTGCAGAATTTACTTTTTTTTTATTTTTTATTTATTTTTTTTTTTTGCTTATTTGTTTTTCTAGACAGGGTTTCTCCATGTAACAGTCCTGGCTGTCCTGGAACTCACTCTGTAGACCAGGCTGGCCTCGAACTCAGAACTCTGCCTGCGTCTGCTTCCCCAGTGCTGTAATTAAGGGCGTGGACCACCGCCGCCCGGCCTGACTTTATTCTTTTTTTTTTAATTTGTATGTTGTATGTATGGGTGTTTGCCTCCATGGATGCTGTGAACTAAGTGGGCCTGGTGCCAGCGGGGGCCAGAAGAGGGAATTAGATCCCTGGACCCAGAGTTACCTGTGGTTGTGAGTCACCATGTGGGTTCTGGGACTAGAACCAGGGTTCTCTGGAAGATTAGTCAGTGCTCCTGACCACTGAGCCACCTCTCCGGCCCCTGACTTTATTCCTAATGTGCTCTTCTTATCTACTTCTATGGCAAGATTACAGGTGTTATAATATTTAATTAATCTTGATCATCAACTTGATTGGATTGAGAAAAGCCTAGGAGAGTCAAACATTCTGGGGTGTCTATGAGGGTATATCCAGACATACTTAGATCGTGAGAGCTGATTCATAATATGTGACATTATTGGAAGGTGGTAAAGTATGAGAGGCGGGATCAGTAGAAGGAAGTGGGTCGTGGGAGGGTACCCCCGGGGTTGTATGTATTGCCTGGACTATTCCCATCTCCCACGAAGAAGCTCCTTTGCCACACGCTCCTGATACTATGATCTGCCAAACACACAAGGCAACTACGGACTGAGATCTCTAAAACTTCAGTCAAGATTTCTTCTTTTGTTTTTCTCAGGTATTTGTATAGCAATAGTAAAATTACTGTAAGCGTCTCAATGTAATTTCCTTATTATTATTTTTTATTGTTGTAAAACAACACAGAATACAATAATCTATTATTTTGATAATTTTTGAGTGTACAGTTCTGTAGCATAAAATACAGTTCCCGTGGTACAACTATCACCATTATCCATCTCTAGAACTCTTTTCATAATGCTGAGACTCTAATCACGAAACAAAAATATTTACCTTAGTGTTAACCTTGTATAAACCTTTCTATTTTATTTATTAGTTTTTAAAGTTAATATACAAAGTAATGTGCTGCTGCTGCTCCTTCTTCCTCCTCCTTTGTTTTTTCCAAAACAGGGTCCCACTATGTAGACCAGGCTGGCCTCGAACTCTCTCTGTAGACCAGACTGGCCTCGAACTCAGCTATACACCTGCGTCTGCCTCCCAAGTGCTGGGATTAAAGGTGTGTGCCACCATCCTTGACAGGGATGGGTTTCATTTGGCATTTCCATACATACTTTGCTCTTCATATTTATCCCCCTCTTCCCTCCTGCATCATTTACTCTCCCTATCCCTACCCCTCGGTCTCCTCTCCTCACAGTTACATGTACTATAATTACTCTCTCCTTTTCTCTCCTTCCCTCCCTTGAGATCTCTTCCTCTCCTCTCATAAACCCTTTTCTAGTTTCAGATCTAAGCCCACACCTGCCCCCATAAATAAAAATTAGTATTTAGAATAAGCATATGAGAGAAAGCATGTGGTGTATGTTTGAGGTGGCTTATTTTATATAACACAATCTTCTCCAGATTCATGAATTTTTTTAGTAGTGTCATGATTTCATTTTTCTTCATGGCTGAATAAAATTCCACTTCACACACACACACACACACACCACACACTTTTTTTTATCCGTTGTCTGGTTCCAGTTCTTAGCATTATGATTACTGCAGCAAATACAGAAATGGGTAAATATCTCAATCATGGGATTTAAAAATATACCAAAAGTGGTATTGTTGTGCTGTGGAATCATCTTTTTGTACACTGTAAAGATGTGTCACTCTGACTGGTTTAATAAAAAGCTGAATGGCCAAATAACTAGGCAGGACTTCCAGGTACAGAGGATGCTGGGAAGAAGAAGGGAGGAGACATCAGGGAAGCAGAGCAGGCAGCATGGGCATTACAAAGTAAAGGTAACCGAGTCACAAAAAAGAACCTAGATTAAAAGATATCAGTTAATTTAAGTTATAAGAGCTAGTTAGAAACAAGCCTAAGCTATTGACCAAGCTTTCATAATTAATAAGTCTCCGTGTGGTTATTTGGGAGCAGGACAGGAAAATCCACCTAAATTGCTTGGTCATATAGCAGGGCTGTTGTTGTTGTTGTTGTTGTTGTTGTTGTTACTAAGTTTTATTTATTTTGTGCACATGTGTGTGTGCCCATGACAGACACGTTTACAGAGTTACTACTTCCATCTTTACATGGGTTCTGGGGATCGAACTCAGGTCATTAGGTCTGTGCAGCAAGAGCCTTCACCAGCTAAACCATCTTGCCAGCCCATATGGTAGTCCCATTTTTACATTTCAAAGAAACCTCCATATTGATTGCTACAGTGTCTGTGTCAATTTACTCCTGCCAGTAGTAATAATCTATTTTATATTTATATTACACACACACACACACACACACACACACACACACACACACACACGTTTCTCCTGAAGTGGTGTGCACGACTGTAAAACCTGCACTCAGGCCAGGTGGCAGTGGCACATGCCTTTAATCCCAGCACTCGGGAGGCAGAGGCAGGCAGATCTCTGTGAGTTCGAGGCCAGCCTGGTTTACAGAGCAAGATCCAGGACAGGCACCAAAACTACACAGAGAAACCCTGTCTCGAAAAACCAAAAAAACAAAAACAAAACAAAACAAAAACCCCTGCACTTAGGAGGAAGAGGCATGGGAGTTCAGTCAGTTAGAAACTAGCCTGGGTTACACAGAGAGCACTGGTAAGCCAGTGCTATACAGTGAGACCCTGTATTAAACAAACAACAGACAAACTTAAAAAAAAATAATAAAAACAGGCTGCTGACTATATTATGCTAATATAATAAAGGAGTAAATTAGATATCCTTCTAAAACTAAAACTATATTACAATGTTAAAAAAAAAAACAAACAAACCAAAAAGGTGTGCAATTACTGCTGTTTCCAGAAAAATGTCTCCATTAACTCTCTGTACTTCTAATTCATTAAATATATACTTTAAAAACATTTACTGTCTTTAGTTATATGGATGTGTGTGCATCTGTATGTAGATATGTACATGTGGGTACAGGTACCCAGAGGGACCAGTGGAGTTGAACCTCCTGGAGCTGGAGTTACAGGCAGTTGTGAGCCGCCTGAGATGGTTGCTGGGGCTTGAATTTGGGACCTCTGGAAGAACACACTCTTAGCTCCTGAACCTTCTCTAAAGGCCCCAGAAAATAGACTTTTAAGTAGAAAGTGGCTGACTTTCCAATCCATGCAAACACCAATAACAAAACCCTGACTCAAACGAGGCTGGCCTCCCTCAACTTGCAGTGATCCCCCTGCCTCAGCCTTCCAAGTGCTGGCATTATAGGCATATGTACCATGCCCCTCTTTAAAATTCCTTTTATAAAATGATATAGTATTTGCATATAATCTATGCAAATGACTTTAAATCATTTCTGCATTCCTTACAATACCTACTAAAATGGTAAATGCTATGTAAAAAAAAGAAAGTGGCTGGCTTTCTTACTAAGTTAAATAATCCTTGGTTCATTTAATCATGTATTAGAATTATAAACTAATTTTATGTGTGTCTGTATGCACATGTATGTGGGTGTCTGGGGAAGCCAGAAGAAGGTGCTGGGTCTCCCTGGAGTTGAAGTGAGGGCGGAAGACCTACTAATGGAATAAAACTACTTAGATGAAAACCTGGGGTTATTTTTAACTAAAAAAATATCTAATTTATTTCGTTCTGTAATGATGTTTCTATTCTGAATACTCCATATTCAGACGGCAATGAACTGAAGGTTTAAAGGAAAAAAAGATTATTACATCCAACTGAGTTGCTGATTGTAAGTGAGAAAGAAGATACAACTGTTACCACTTCACAGAAACTGATAAAGCACTGGGTGGTGGTGGCGCATGCCTTTAATCCCAGCACCTGGGAAGTAGAGGCAGATGGCTCTCTGTGAGTTCTAGGCCAGCCTGATCTACAGAGCGAGTTCTAGGACAGCCAGGGCTACACAGAGAAACCCTGTCTATAAAAAGCAAACAAACAAACATATACACACATGCATACACACCGGCAAAAGAGCCCTGATAAATTTCACAGCAGTTCTTACCCGGGAAGAGGTCCGTACATCTCATAAACACCTCCCAGTAGATGAGGCCAAGCGCATACATGTCTACTTGCTTCAGAGCTGACTCACAGTCCCTCAGGTTCACAGCTCCTTCTAGCACCTCCGGTGCCATATAGCGAATCGTGCCAACCTGGTAAGTCAAGAGCGGTGTTTTAGAAAATAATGCAACATATCCTGAAGGGCAAACATCAGAAAAAAAATCCTATGTAAAATTTACTCCTGTTAAGGAGACTATCCAACCCTAAGCAGGTCACTGAGCCCTGCGTACCTGTACTTTAAAATCTCTCTTCTTGCCTGGTCTACAGAGTGAGATCCAGGACAGGTACCAAAACTACACAGAGAAACCCTGTCTCTGAAAAACAAAAACAAAAAACCAAAAAACAAAACAAAAACTCTCTTCTTATTAATTAAATTGTATTAAATTTGCCCTAGTAAAAACTACTCATTAATGAAAGAATAAAGTAAACGTTCCTATGCCAACTTTTAAAAGTCTGGCTGGACGGTGGTGATGCACGCCTTTAATCCCAGCTCCTGGGAGGCAGAGGCAGACGGATCTCTGTGAGTTCCAGGACAGCCAGGGCTACACAGAGAAACCCTGTCTCAAAAAACAAAACAAAACAAACAAACAAAAAAACCAAAACCAACCAAGCAAGCAAACAAAACCCCATAAGGCTGCAGGCTGCTCTGCAGTTAACTATCTAAAGCATTACCCACTTTCACAGTGTACTCAGTAAGGCAAAACGAAAACCATCAAACATGGCAAGAAAACTGCGAAGCAATATTACATCATTGAATATTTTTAAAAACTGCAAATCTGCACATAAAACTATGTATGTGAAGGCAAAGAAAAGAGCCAGAAAGGATACGTTAACACTGTAACCACAGAGCAGACTTTCCTATCTCAAACTTGGTAACCTTACTCTTGCTTCAAAAATCAATTCCTAGGGCTGGGTCTGGAATCAGCACTTGCCTGAAATCTCAGCCCTCAGAGGACAATGGTAAACTCAAGGTCAAATTGGGCTATATAAAGAGAATCTGCCTCAAAAAACAAACAAACAAATTAAAAAACAAAGCAACAAACAAAACCAGCCAATCTAATAAGTTCCCTTTTATAACAAAAAACAAAAAATCAATTTCTAGGTACTTTTCCCTAATGTCTGTTCAAATGAGCTGGAATTTTCAAAATGAAATTTCCTAATTTTCTAACTGCTAACAGTCTGTGGCTACAGCACACAGGGTAACTGTTGAGTGTTAGGACTTCGTGGAATGGCAGTGTGACGCGTATAGACCCACCTCACTTATAGCCGCATTATCTTCTTCCCCTGGGCGCACCAGTCTATTTCCAGTCAGCCGCATGGACAGACCAAAGTCACTAATAACACACGTGCCATCATTTTTCACCAGGACATTTCTGCTGTTTAAATCTCGATGGGAAATTGCAGGTTTATAATGATCTGTTTGAATAATTTCAAATACTTATTAATGTTGGAGATTAAATTAACATGCAGATAATGGGGGCTACACAAATATAAATAAAAGATGGTGCTGTTTTCCACCCATTAGTAACCTAAAAATGGGGTGGGGAAAAGAAAGCTTGTTGTCAAGGCACGTGCCTGAATCCTAGCATGTGATCATGAGTGAAGGAAGATCATGAGTTTGACACTGACATGGGTTACACAGCAAGGCTTGAACTCAACCCAAACCAGAACCCCACAATTTCAACATATTACCACTTTCTAATAACCCCTCTTACAGAGTTAATCAATATTACTACTTTCTAATAATTCCTCTTACATACAGAGTTTTTTTATTCCTGGTTTTTCGAGACAGGGTTTCTCTGTGTAGCTTTGCGCCTTTCCTAAAACTCACTTGGTAGCCCAGGCTGGCCTCGAACTCACAGAGATCCGCCTGGCTCTGCCTCCCGTGTGCTGGGATTAAAGGCGTGCGCCACCACCGCCCGGCTTATATACAGAGTTAATCAAGCACTGAGCAGTCAACTGAATCTAACAGTAAACACAGCTCTAACTGAAGTAGAAACTTGTTTTTTCTCTTCATTTCTTTCTTTTTTGTGTTGTTTTCATTGTTGTGGTTGGTTGGTTAGTAGGCTGGTTGGTTTTTCAGACAGGGTTTCATGTGAATCAGGCTAGTCTCTGTGTAACTATCACTCACCATCAAAAAGAAGCTTCTTTTGCAGCAGACGGAGACCATTACAGAAAGTCACAACTGGTCAAAATGTGGAGACCTGACCCTGAGGCGCCTGGGTCCAACTGACAGAAGCACAGCACAACACCTACACCTAAGACTCAACACTACAAGAAGGGCAGACAGACGACCAGGACACCTTGTAGGAGACTATCTTCCATACAGGACAGGCAAGCTGCACCCATGAGACCCCAACAATATGGTAGCCTAAAGAAGACCTGAACAGACCTACTCACTCATAAGTGGAGTCTAGATATAAAGCAAAGGACAATCAGACTGCACCCCACAGAACCAGGGAGGCTACACAGCAGGCGGGACCCTAGGATGACTGTGGCTTAGAATAAGTTTTGGTTTTACTCAGTCACTGGGCAAGCTTCAATGAAACATTTCACTATTAGGATAAGAATTTATACTGTATCAAGCTGATAATAGAAAAATAAGTAAATAAATAAAAATGAGAAGAAAAAAAGAAGAAGACCTGAACAATGACGACATCAGATGACTTGCCATAAAAATGGGGGAACTCGAACACAGCTTCATTCTAGATGAAAAGCTATAGGTAATTAATGACAGCTGAGAGAGGGGAAATCAGTTCTCCCACAGAATGAGCCCCCTGATTGGTTATCTAATACCAAGTGGTCAGCCCTAAAAAACATATACATATGAGCAACACTAAATGGACTCAGTAGGATGTATTACTTATTTATTTATTTATTATTGCTTTTTCAAGATAGGGTCTCACTATGTAGCTCTAGCTGTCCTGGAACTTACTATGTGGGCTGGCCTCGAACTCACAGAGATTCGCCTACCTCTGCCTCCTGAGTGTTGGGGTTAAAGGCGTGAGCCACTGTTTCAGAAAAATAGCTTTGTTTAAGTAAAAAAATTTCAGCCAGTGTTTGACTTAAAATCTTGCTGAATCATGCAAACCTTGAAAAGGGAATTAGGATGATATTTTAAATTCTGCTTTAAGCCAGCTTCTAAGAGGAGTTATAATATTTAAGAGTAAGGAAACGAGGTCCAAGGGCTAATGTGCTAAAACACTGGAGCAGGAGTATCCAGTTGCTGATACAGGCAATAACAGGTCAATCTTGTACCCAGGGAAGGATGTCAAGTAAATGAGCCAATAAATTATTCAGAAGAAATTATTTATATATGAAGCATCAGCTAGAAAAGATGATCCATGCTATTATATAATGGAACAAAGATCTAAGAAACGGATACATTAAAGTCTCCTCCCTAAAGAGGTCAGGGAAACTACAAGAACAGTGACAGGTTACAGTATGACAAAGTGTGGTACAGGGAGTGAAAACCTGAGAAAGCACAAAGACAGGATTTTCACAGCCACACTAATTTAGGGGTGCCTGTGATCTGAGTATATATATATTGAAACAAAGTGAGAAAGCGAATTATTTAAAAGAGGTGCTCTGAACAACTAGTAAAGGAATGCATGAAAGCTGAAGACTTAAGTTATAACAGGAAAAATAATGCAGTTTCAAAATACTGGCCAAGGCTGTCTTCCATTCCTATTTATAACAGAGCCCAACATTGCCTGAACAGCAATTCACTCAACAAAAACAAAATACAAAACTATATTTTTGGTCATCCAGTGGGTAAGCGTGGATGAGTTCTAAGAAACAAAACGTGTACGAGAGGAACGTCTGGAGGTGGAAAGGGACAACTCCTTTCCCCTTGCCACCTAGAATACAGCACGATGGACAATGAAATAACTATGAAAATGAAAGCCACATGCAAAGGATGATGGAGAAAAAACACAGGAGCTTTGTGTCCAACATCATGCTGCCAAGCCAGTCCTGGACACTCTCGCTTTAGGTTCGGGTTTTGTTTGTTGCTGGGGACGGAACCCAAGGCCTCATGCACACCAGTCAAGTGCTCTGTGCTCAACCCGGGCCTGTAATCTCAAGCTTCTCTTTAGTTGTCTCGTCTCCCTCCCCTTCCTTTTATGAGACAGGGCTCACTATGGAGTCAAGAGCGGCTTAGAGCCACTAGGTACCCAGGTAGGCCTTCAACTCACAATCCTCCTGTTCCAACCTCCTGAGTACGAGGATTATAATTAGTATATGCCATCTTACTTGGCCTCTCTTTAGATTTTTTTAAAAAACGGGATCTCACTATATGACCCTGGTTGGCCTGGATCTTGTTATGTAGACTTAGGCTAGCCTCAAACTCAGATCTACCAGCCTCTGTTTCATGATTGTTGGATTAAAGGCATGAGTCACCACACCTGGCTCTCTTGAGATTCTTATATGTATATGAGAAAGAAAAAACTGTCTTTATTAATAAAGCCACTATTATCTCTTCCCTCCCCTGGCTCTAGATAGCAGAATATTAATTTATAGAAAGATGTTTGAGTATTACAACTTAAGGAATAAAAATCCATGTAATATTAAAACTAATACACTGTAATTTATTCACATAAACAAAATAAACACAAGGAAAATACAGCCTAGTTAAGAGTATTAACCTGAGATGGGTGTAGTGGCGCACGCCTATAATCCCAGCACTTGGGAGGCAGAGGTGGATCTCTGTGAGTTCGAGGTCAGCCTAGTCTACAAAGAAACCCTGTCTCGAAAAACCTAAAGAGTATTAACCTAAGGGTCACAAATAGACTTCAAGAGGTTTGAAAAATCTCTAGGATTTTCCTTGTCTGGTCTTACGATGTTAGGGATCTAATCTAGGGCCTTACGCATGCTAAGGAAGCATTCTATCACTGAGATACACTCCACCTCTATATAACTGAATATAGCTGGTTAATATCCAAATTTTAACAATATAAATTATGGGTCTTCTAAAATATGATTAAAATTTCATTTATCTTACCTCCTCGTGGTAGTTCAGTGTGAAGATAAGCTAATCCTCTAGTCACAGAATGAGCCAGACGGCAAGAGCTTACCCAGTCACTTGTATGGAGACTCAAATACTTGCACAGAGATCCCTATATAAAGGAAAAAGTATACCAAAACAATGAAATGTGTGCGCTTCAACCAGAAGAGGTAAGTCAGGCAACCTTATGAAGGATTTGTATAGGCTAGGATTCCATGAAGAGCAAATGGTAACGATAAGGTATTTCTGGGAAGCAAAGAGGAGAGAGGGTGTGCTGGCTAGTGTTATGTGAACTCTGACACAAGCTATAGTCCGCTGGGAACAGGGAACTTAACTAAGAAAATGCCTCCATATTATCAGGCTGCAGGCAAGTCTACAGGGCATTTTCTTAATTAGTGATTGATGTGAGAGGGCCTAGCCCATTGTGGGTGCGGTCACCTCTGGGCTGGTGGTCTTGAGGTTTTATAAAAAAGCAGGATGACCACAAAACAAATAAATGAACAAGCCAACTACAATGGCCCACACCTTTAATCCCAGCACTTGGGAGGCAGAAGCAGGGGGATCTCTGTGAATTTAATGCCAGCCTGGGCTACAGAGTCGGTTCCAGGACAGCAGGGCTACATAGTAAGAACCTGTCTGGAAACATTAATAACAACAACACCACCCACAAAAACCAAGAAAGAAGGATGAGCAAGCCAGCCTCTGTGGCCTCTGCATCAGCTCCTGCCTCCAGGTTCCTGCCCTGTTTGAGTTCCTGTCCTGACTTCCTTTGATGATGGACAGTGATGTGGAAGTGTAAGCCAAATAAACCCTTTCCTCCCCAACTTGATTTTGGTCATGGTGTCTCATCACAGCAATATTAATCCTAACTAGGACAGGGGAAAGGAGGAACCTAAATATCATTTTTTTAGGTTTCAAATATTAAAAGTAAAGAGTTATTTCCTTTTAAACATTTCTTTGGGCTATCAGATTAACTTGGGAAAAAATTTTTTAAAACAAAATTTTACAAACAATATTGTTATGGTTTATAAGTAGAACACATATATCTTTTGTAAATCTATACAGTCAGTCCTCTATAACTGCAGGCTTCACATTCTAGGGTTCAATTAACTATTTAAAAAATATTTACGGATGGGGACATGGCTTGGTGGAAAGTACTTGCTCAGTATACCTACACCCTGGTTTTATCTCCAATAGAGTCAAGAGAACAAATAACCCAAAGAAGCTTTGCATCTGTGCATAGTTATTTTCTCTTGTCACTGTATAACAACTATTAACATGGTGTTTACACTATATAATCAAGAAATGATACCAAAGTTATATGCAAATGCTATGCTACATGGCATTTTACATAAGAGACTTGAACAGCTGTCAATTTTGGGGTGTGTGTGTGTGTGTGTGTGTGTGTGTGTGTGTGTGTGTGTGTGGAAGGTATCCTAGAAGCAACTGCCTGAGGATACTAGGGATGACTGTATGTATGTAGCTGTTCATCTTTAAGTATTCAACCACAAATTCCAATGAGCTTCTGACGAGGCAAGAAACTTACACCAGAGTGAATGTCAATCAAAGTACGGCTAGGTCTGACGAAAAAGGTCTGGCAAAAGAAACAGAAAGTTAAAGAGAAGGGAAGAGGGACAGGTAAGGAAGGGAAGGCATAGGGAGGAATAGGAAGAGTGAAGAAAAGAAGGGAACGTGAGAAAAGAGAGATGAATGAAGAGAATTACTAGTGTTTTGCTGTTGTTTAAGATAGGGTCTTAGAATAACAGCCCAGGCTGGTCTTAATTCACAATCCTCCTGCCTTAGCTTTCTTTCTGGGTGCCAGGATTACAGGCATGTGCCATGATACCTGGCTGAGGGGTGTATTTGATTCAAATTCTAGCGTGAGATCCTTATTTCATTGCAGAACACTAATAACAAGTTTATAAACAAGCAAAGTTTATAAAAATCTGGTGGAACGTACAATAGATGACAGCATCTCTTTTATGAAGAACTTACATTGGGATAGTACTCCATCACGAGCAAATACTCCATGCGTCCATCTGCAGTGAGTCTCTCATCTCCAACTATAAAGTGAGCAATGTTGTCATGCTCCATCAAAGGCACTCTGTAAATGTTCTTTTCATTTATAAAATTCTGACGGTTTGCAAAAGAAAATACTTTCACAGCAACTGGACGCTCATCCAAGGAACCTTTATATACTGCTCCGTATCGACCCCGTCCAATTAGCTGTAAGTTTGTTTTTAAAAAGGCAAGTTATTAATTCACATTAAAATTGAACAACTAAATTGTAAAACACAAACAAACAAACAAACAAACAAACAACCTATAACTCCCACTATATGCAGCAGCTCTTCTGGTTTCAGTTCATTCCACTACCAAGAAGCAACCGACGTCCGCATGTGGTATGACCGAGGAAGCTCCTACCTGACTATCTTCCAATAGATCAGAGCTAAACACTCTGGACAGAATGAAAAGAAAAACCTAAATACACTGAAAAAGAAGCAAAAGCAATTAAGAGTCTAAAAGGCATCTAGGCATAGAAAAAAGGAATGCATGTGGAGAGTTACCCGTTTCTATGGTTTCAGCTTGAAGGCAGACTAAAATCAGCTCTGAGTAGTGGAACTAAAAACGGTGGAAGAGGGTCTTTCCAACCAGAGGATGCAATCTGCAGCAACGAGAGCTTCTACAGAGTGCAGGAAGAGCCTCCAAAGCAGAAAGCAGGGACAAGGGAACTCAGTGAACACAGGGCAGATTCTAGCTAAACAGAGAACTGAACTGAGACTTGAGCTTCTGCTCAAGGGACATGTGTGTAACAAGTGTCCAACCAAGTCGATTGCTTACAAATACAAGTAACAAAAATCAGGGGGTTGGGGATTTAGCTCAGTGGTAGAGCATTTGCCTAGCAAGCGCAAGGCCCTGGGTTTGATCCTCAGCTCTAGAAAGAAAAAAAAAGATGGGCTGGAGAGATAGCTCAGTGGTTAAGAGCACTGGCTGCTCTTCCAGAGGATCCGGGTTCAATTCCCAGCACCCACATGGCAGCTCACAACTGTCTGTAACTCTAATTCCAGGGGCTCCGACACACTTATACTGATATACATGCAGGCAAAACACCAATGCACATAAAATTTAAAAAAAAAATCAACTCACATGGCTGGAGAGATAGATACTCAGTGGTTGACAGCATACACTAATCTTCCAGAAGACCTAAGTTTGGTTCCCAGCAACCAACTCAAGTGGCTCACAGCTGCCTATAATTCCAGTTCCAGGAGACTCAACACCTCTCTCTAGCACCCACAGGCACTGTACTCACATGCATGCACACACACACACACACACACACACACACACACACACACACACACGCATAAAATTAAAATTAAAATAAATTAAAGAAAACCCAGCAAACACTAGAAATTAGTAAGAGTCTGGGAGTTCCACAGTATTATAGACACACAGTATCTAGGAGAGAATAAAAATCTACTCAATGCACAAAAAAAAAATAGCAAAACAAAATGTAAATGGTTCTCTTTATTTGGGGCTTCTGGGGAATTTTCATTAAAATAGGTTGGGGAATCTATTGTCATTTCTTTATACACATTTATTGTATTTTATACACTATTTTATTCATTTTTTGTTTTTGTTTTTTGAGACAAGGTCTCACTATGTAGCTCTGGCTGTCCTGAAACACTCTATGTGGACCAGGCTGGCCTCAAACTCATGGAGATCTGCCTGCCTCTGCCTCCAAGGAATTGGAATTAAAGGTGTGCGCCACCATGCCTAACCTTGTTTGTATCATTATTTCGAGGCAAAGTTCAACATACAAAACAAACGCAGCCCTCTGAGAAAAGTGGTAGCAAATATAGTTAAGCACATGCCTTTAGTGCCAGCACTCAGAAGGAAGAGGCAGGCAGGCCTCCAACTCTGTTGTAAGTTAGAGAGGCCACCCTGGTCTATATTGCACGTTCCAGGGCAGCCAGAGCTACGAGACCCTGTCTCAAAAACAAAATTATATATATATACAAAATAAAATCCTGGGCAAAACTCCACGTTTTAGTTGGTACTTCTCTCAATGGTAAACTGCACATCATTTAGACCTTAGACCTTCTCCTCCACTTATTTTTCCCTCTTTGGTTTTATGAGACAGGGTTTCTCTATGTAACAGTTCTAAGCTGTCCTGAACTCACTCTGTAGATCAGGCTGGCCTGGCACTCACAGAGATCTGCCTGCCTCTGCCTCCCAGTGCTGGGATTAAAGGAGTGCACCACAGCCTGGCTCCTCCCTCCACTTTACTTTTAAAACGGTCTCAATATGTTGCTCTGGCTGTCTTGGAACTTGCTACATAAACCAGGTTGGCCTGGAACCTGAGGAAATCCTCTTGCTTCTGTTTCCTGACTACTGGAATTACAGGTGTGCACCACCAGGCCCCGAAAGACTTCCCACCAGCTCCTGAGACACTGCCAGAAGAGACAGTACTAGTTAGGAAAGCAGGGGACAACAGTGACAGCCAACAATCTAACCACAACCCACCTCCAGCAGCTTCAGATTGTCCAAGTCCAGAGAAGGCTCCGACGCGGCTGCTTCCATCATGTTCATACTGTGAAGACCTTGTTTTCGGTCTCCTAGAAGAGCAAGATGAAAATGTCACCTTTTTAATATTGCAGTTAAGAAGAGCTGCAGCCGGGGTTGAGACAACTCACTAAACAATGAACTACAAGAGGGCAGAATTCTGTGAAATAATTCCATGAGGACTCAGTACTAAAAGCGTAAAACCCTAATACTGGATTTTCAAGAAAATGTTAATAGAATTATTCAAATGAATGAAGTGCTGATTTCCTAGACAACCCATCATGTATCTAAAATTGATTAGAACCGACCAGATACCTGATGAGAAATTACTGGCTTTTTCATTAAAAAGTTTTTAAGTTGTTATATCACAGAGATGCTGCTAAAGTGCTTTTATCTATGGTCGCTGTGTTTTGATTAAAAGAATTCAGTGGTATAAAAGGAGTAGTGAGTGGGGATTTAGATTTAGGTAACACTGCCTGTAAGTAATAACCGTTGCAGTTGGGTGACAGACATTTTGGGTAACTTCTTGTTGGGGCTGAAGAGATGGCTCAGCTGTTAAGAGAGCTTGCTGCTCTTTCAAAAGAGCTGAGTTCAGTTCCCACTACTCACAACTGGGTGGCTCACAACCACCTGTAACTCCAGCTCTAAGAGGTGCAATGCTATCTTCTGGCCTCTTCAAGGAGCACACACTTCACGACATACAGACACACACACAGAGATGAAAATAATATTTTACAAAACTTCTTGTAAAAACCGGGGAAATTGTTTGTTGAAGCTATGGCACGGGGTTTTTTGTTTGTATGAACATTTTCCACAGAGATTTTTTAAAAAGGAAACAAAAGGGCTGACAAGATGGTTCAGCTGGTAAGGCGCTGGCCACCACGCCTGAGGACCTGAGTTTGGTCCCTAGAATCCACATGGTTGAAGGAGAGAACCAATCCTGTAAGTTGTCCTTTGATCTCCATACATGGATGATCCTCCCCCTCCCACATTACACAATAAATAAGGAAACAAATAAATGTAAAAGAAATTTTTAAAGAAAATAAATTCTGATTAAATGATATGTTTGCTAAATGAGACAAAAAGTATTTTCTTCTACCTGTCAACATTCTGTATCCAAAACATAAGGCGACTATCAAAACAGCTAATACGGAGACTGATGCCAAAGCAATGATTATTGTCTCATCTCGATTAAATGAATGAGGTGGACCTAAAGGAAACAGAAAATATTTTATTAATACTGACAAAATACTCTTTAGAAAGACTACATTGCTATATAATCAAATCAGTAATATTTTTGCATGAAAAGAAATTAGAGAAAAAAATCAATTTGTGATAGTTATCAATGACATGTTTTGATCACATAGAGATTATCTTATCTGTCAGGTACGGTCCTAATTACTAAAATATCAACGAGGCACTGGAAAGATGGCTCACCGATTAAGAGCACACACTGTTCTTTCAGAGCCCTAGCTTCAACATCACGCAGTTCACAACCACCTGTAACTCCAGCTCTGTATGATCTGACACCTTCTCTGGCTTCTGAGGGTATTCATACACACACACATCCTGCCCCCAACATTCACACCTAATTAAAAATATATAAAATATCAACCATATCACAGAACAAGACAGTGTATTTAGGCACACAGAACTAGAACTTTGGATTATATTACTTTTTTTTAAGGAAGGGGATCTTTCCATGTAGCTGTGGTGGTCTGAATGAGAATAGCGCTCATAGGCTCACATATTTGAATACCTGGTCCCCAGCTGGAGGAACTGTTTGGGAAGGATTAGGAGGTGTGGCCTTGTTGGAGAACGCGTGTCACTGGGGCGGGCCTTGAGGAGCTATCCTATCACAACAACAGAAAAATAACTAAGGCGGTAGCTGAGGCTGACCTTGAACTCATGGCAATCTTCCTCCTCTGCCTCCTAAATGCTAAATGCTGGGACTACAGGTGTACACCACTGAGCCCAGCTTCATATTTTGCTTGAAAATGTGACTTTAACCCATGTGTTGAGTAGGCTTCACCGGGTTGCTTGACTTTGTGTGCCTTGTTTCTTCATTTTTAAAAAGCACCCTGTAGCTCACCTGTCAGTCATGAAGCTTGATGGGAGTCTAAGTGCTTAGAAAAGTATACAGCTCTATGCAACCAACAGGAATTAAGATCATTAGTGTAGAGATCATTATTTTAATGAAAAGGACATTTCTCTGTGGGCAGCTAAATCTCAACTGAGCCTGAAGCTCAGCCCCTCCACTTACTAACCTGACCTTGAGAAAAATTCCTCCTACAGGAACCCACATTTACCTACTTGCAGAACAGGAACACACATAACTAAATTACAAGGCCATTATGAACATGTAAACATTTATGTGATGCTTCCATATTGCGGGTCAGATCTTAACTACAGCAAACACCCTTTGGGATGGTGTCCACAAACTAGAATACACTTAGAAGGAGAAGAACCAGGATGCAGTGACTCTGTGAAGAATAGAAACAGACAAAGAGAAAACTGGAGGGTGTATTTGTCGGAATGTTTTAAATAGCTATAAAGAATAACTAGATCCAAGTAGTACATATTCAAGACGGCAGTCTTTACAGAATACAGAACAACTGCTTAAAAGTAAGCAGTCTAATGTAGAGTGAGATTTCCTGTGAAATATTGGTTTGTTGTTTTGCTGTAGGTTTCACATGTAGTGTTTGACCCATGGCAAGGCTTCAACTATTCATACTTAATCATTCTTTACATTCAATAAAAATAAAATACACTATATTTTAAACTTTTAAACTTACCATTCTTGCTGGGCGGTGGTAGCACACGCCTTTAATCCCAGCACTCGGGAGGCAGAGGCAGATGGATCTCTGTGAGTTCGAGGCCAGCCTGGGCTACCAAGTGAGTTCCAGGAAAGGCTCCAAAGCCACACAGAGAAACCATGTCTCAAAAAACAAACAAAACAAAAACAAACAAACAAAACAACAAAAACTTACCATTCTTGTTTATTCTTGTTTGCTTGTTTCTTTCTTGGTTTTGTCTGTTTGTTTGTTTTGAGAGGGAGGGGCTCACTGTGTCAAACAAACTTTGTAAACCAGTCTGCCTTTGAACTCACAAAGACCCCCTGTCTGAGCCTCATCGGTGCTGGGATTAAAAGCATGCACCGTTTTGACTGGCAATTTTGTCATTCTTTATAGTCAATTAAAATCAAGCAAACCATCTATGAAAATTTTCTTACTTGTGTTCAAACTAGAACTTTCTACAGCAAATAAGAAATCTCAGTGTTAGTGTTTCTCCAATGAACTTAGCTCAAATTTGTATTTCTATGGAAGAATACGTTGATGCAGTGAAATACTCTTAAGTTATAAGACAATTACTAGATACCAGGAGGCTTTAACATACTGATAACTGTAGTTAACAACACTTTCAACACATAGTAATTTGTAGAAGGAAAGATTGTATATAGAAACTCATATTTGGATAGGGATCTAACTCAGTGGTAGAGTGTTTGCCTAGAATGTGCAAGGCTCTGGATTTGCTTTCCAGCACCACAGAAAAAGAAAAAAGCCAACCAACAAAACCCCCCCCCCCCCCCCAAACAACTAAACCTCACCTCAACTTACTACACTAAGGTTACTAGCATGACTATAATTCTTTCTGAAGATTAAACAGGAAGAAGAAAATTAAAAGTATAGAGAATCTAAAACTTACACACGGCTGATGGGAATACGAAATGGTATAGATGTAGTAAGCAATTTAGTAGGTTCTCAAAAGGTTATCAGAATTTTCATAAAATTCAGTAGTTTATTCCTAGACATATACCCAGGGAACCGAAAAATAGGCATTCAGACAATAACTTCTACAGAAACATCAACAGTATCACTAGGTACCATAGCTATAAGCAGAAATGCAAATGTTCACATACTTGTGAATATAAACAAAATAATAATTGTTTGTGAATAAATTTGTGAATAAACAAAATGTGGGATACCTAAAAAATGATATATTAAAGGTCAGATATTCTATAATTCCAATCATATGAAATATCCAGAACAGGCAAATCCATAGAGACAAAAAGCAGGTTAGAAGTTGCTAGGCACGGGAAAGAGGGAAAGGAAGTTACTTCTTACTAGATAGACGATTTCCCTAGTGGGGTGATGAAAATGTTTTGGAACTACACAGAAATAATGGTTGTACAATATTGTAAAGTATTGAACAGTACATGTTTAACCTAGTTCTTTATGTTACAAAACTGTACCCCAATTTAAAAAAACTCATTTAAGAATCTGTTAAACTTGCTGGGCAGTGGTGGTGCACGCCTTTAATCCTAGCATTTGGGAGGCAGAGGCAGGTGGATCTCTGTGAGTTTGAGGCAAGCCTGGTCTACAGAGCGAGTTCCAGGACAGGCTCCAAAACTAGAGAAACCCTGTCTTGAAAAAAACCAAAAAACAAAAAAAAAAGAAAGAAAGAAAGAAAGAAAGAAAGAAAGAAAGAAAGAAAGAAAGAAAGAAAGAAAGAAAGAAAGAAAGAAAGAATTTGTTAAACTCAGTCTGGCAAGGGTGGCACATGCCTCTAATCCTAGCACTCAGGAGGTAGAAGCAGACGGATCTCTGTGAGTTCAAGGCCGGCCTGGTCTACAGAGGGAGTTCCAGGACAGCCAGGAATATACAGATAAACTGTCTTGAAAAACAAAGGCAATTTGCTAAACTCAAAAGGGAAATCTTATTTCAACACACATACAATTAAATGTTTTTCAAACACAAGATATATATATATATTTTTAAGTGCCTATAGATTATTTTCTCTTATTAAGACTATCAAACATGGAGTTGGAGAGATGGCTCAGAGGTTAAGAGCACTGGCTGCTCTTCCAGAGGTCCTGAGTTCAATTCCCAGCAACCACATGGTGGCTTACAACCATCTATAATGAGATCTGGTGCCCTCCTCTGGTGTGCAGACATTCATACAAACAAAATTGTATACAGAATAAATTAATAAATCTTTAAAAAAATATGGAAATCAGTATGGTGGTTCCTCAGAAAATTGGGAATCGATCTACCTCAAGACCCAGCCATACCACTCTTGGGCATATACCCAAGGAATGCTCAATCATACCACAAAGATACATGCTCAACTATGTTCATAGTAGCACTATTTGTAATAGCCAGAACCTGGAAACAACCTAGATGCCCGTCAACTGAAAAATGGATTAAGAAAATATGGTACATATACACAATGGAGTACTACTCAGCAGAGAAAAACAATGACAGCATGAAATTTGCAGGCAAATGGATGGAACTAGAAAATACCATCCTGAGTGAGGTAACCCAGACTCAGAAGGACAAACATGGTATGTACTCACTCATAAGTGGATTCTAGATATAAAGCAAAGGACAATCAGACTGCAACCCACAGAACCAGGGAGGCTATATAGCAGGGGGGACCCTAGGATGACTGTGTCTTAGAATAAGTTTTGGTTTTACTCAAAAAAGATTATCAAACACTAGGCTGGTAAGATGGCTCAGTGGGTAAAGGTGACTGCCATCGAGCTTGATGACCTGAGTTTGGTCCCCAGGACCCAAATGGTAGAAGGAAAGATCCAATTTCCCAAATATGTCCTCTGATCTCTACATACGTGGCAAGGCACAGTACCCCCTTCCACACACACACACACACACACACACACACACACACTAATACAGTACACCTCCCTATCCATGGAGATATAACATTACAGGATGCTTAGTGGATGCCGCTGATAGCACTGAGCCCCATAGAATTGCTTCTCCTAATTTGTGGGTTCCAGATTTGTATATACAACTAAATATGAACTAAAAATACTTAGGAGAAATACAGGAAATTAAAAAAAAAAACAAAAAAACTTCAGTTTGCCACACACTAACTACTACCATGAATCCACATGAAGGAAGTGATGTTGAAGATGACCAGCTGCGGCTCCTGTCATTCCCCAGACCCTCAGTCTCTCCCCAGGTCTCATTTATATAGTACACAGATCTATGATGTTTTGTTTGTACTGCACATGTGCAGGGTTTTTTGTCTTTATTTTCTAAACAATATAACAAAGAGAACTTCTTATACAGCATTTACATTGTATTAGTTATCATTAAAAGTAATCTAAGGATGATTTTAAAAAATAGAGAAATTTGCCGGGCGGTGGTGGCACACACCTTTAATCCCAGCACTCCGGAGGCAGAGCCAGGTGGATCTCTGTGAGTTCGAGGCCAGCCTGGGCTACAGAGATCTAGGACAACCTCCAAAGCTACACAGAGAAACCCTGTCTTGAAAAAATAGAGAAATTTAAAGTATTTGGGAAAGTATGTATGGATTGTATGTAAATGTTTTGCCATTTCATACTTTACACAGTCACACTTCAGGGCATCTGCTAGGTGCTAAAGAATGTATATTTTCTCATATCTCTGAAAAGTTGAATTCATAAATTAGAGCTACAACTCACACACCGTAACACTGACTCTCTTACGGCATACAGGCCAGTGATTTTCAGTTGGTTTCCACAGTCATGCAACTGTCACCAGCACCCAATCTTAGAACATTGTCAGTGCACCAAGAGAAGTCCTGCACTCTTTTAAGTCACTCCTTCCCTCAGTGCCTTGTCACTGCAAAGTTGATGTTCCTGTCCATTTGCCTATTCTAAGTACTTCATATTAATGTAATTATACACAGTATTTTTATGATGGACTTGCCATGGAGCATAAATTTTCATACCTATTATAGCATATACCAGTCCTTCATCCTCTTTTTTTTTTTTTTTTTTTTTTTTTTTTTGTTTCCAGAGCTGAGGACCGAACCCAGGGCCTTGTGCTTGCCAGGCAAGTGCTCTACCACTGAGCTAAATCCCCAACCCCCCTTCATCCTCTTTTTAAAAAATTTGTGTAAACTCTATTATAAAAACAAACTTTTCAAATAAAATAAACATCATACATTAAAATTTTTTAAAACTTTATAAATTAGGCATAGCAAGAGGTGGACAATAAATAATAACAAAATAACTTACAAAGACAGAGAGGAATACAACTGTCAGCACCGCTCTGATTCGTTGGACCGTTACTAATAAAATGGTGGGTTGAACACAGGCATCTGTGACACACCAGTCCGACAACTGAGGCAGCTGCTAAGCAACTACAGCCCAAGTCTCAGTCACTGTTCTGTTGAGACACCATGACCAAGGCAACTCTTAGAAAAGAACGCATTTAACTGGGGCTTGTTTGCAGTTTTAGATCAGTCTATGATCATTATGGTGGGAAGCAGACAGACATGGTGCTGGAGCAGTAGCTGAGAACTTTACATCCTGATCCACAGGCAGCAGGCAGAGAGAGAGACTGGGCCTACTGTGAGCTTTTGAAACCTCAAAGCCTCCTCCTACACGGCCACACCCCCAATCCTTTCCACTCACAACGGATCAAGTATTCAAATATACGAGCTTGTAGAAGCCATTCTCTTTCAAACCACCACATAATACATGCCATATGAATACACTGGAAAAACAGCCATTTCACATCTCATTTGGAATGGTGGGTTTTTGCTGTTGTTGTTTTGGTTTTTTGTTTTTGTTTTTAGTTTTTCGAGACAGGGTTTCTCTGTGTAGTTTTGGTGCCTGTCCTGAATCTCGCTCTATAAACCATGCTGGCCTCAAACTCGCAGAGATCTGCCTGGCTCTGCCTCCCGAGTGCTGGGATTAAAGGCGTGCCCTGCTTGTGGAATGGTGTTTTACTTAATAACATTATTCTGAACTGTGCACAATTAAAAACTTACAAGTTATTCATTTCTAGATTTATTTAACACTTTTGAGCTAAGGTTAACCATAAACAACTGATATCTCAGAAAGTGAAACCTTGGGTAAAGTGGTAGTACACGCCTTTAATCCCAGCACGGTCTCCAGAGCTAGTTCTAGAACAGCCAGGGCTACATGGAGAAAGCATGTCATGAAAACCAAAACCAAAGCCAAAACATCTCAGCTGGACATGATGATGCACACCATCTAGCAGTTGGCAGGTGGAAGCAAAATAGTCAAGAGTTCAAGACCATGCTCATCAATATAGGAAGTTTGAGGTAAGCCTGGGCTACAGAATGAGACTTTTTCTCAGAAAAACAAAACAAAAATAAATAAAACCAAATTTTAAGAAAAAAAATCTAGGTTATTCTCAAATTAGAAAGAGAAGGCATATAATATTTTGTTTTAAATATCAATAAATAAGGGCTAGAAATGTGGCTTAATGGTTAAAAATCACTTGCTGCTCTTACAGAGGGTCCAAGTTTAGTTACCAGCACCCACATGGCTCACAGCTATAACTTCAGTTCTGGGGGATCCAATGCCCTCTTCCGGATTCTGAGGGCACCAGGCATGCATGTGGCACACACGCATACATGCAGGCAAAACATTCCTACACATAATAAATATCATCAAATAATGCTCACATTTTATTTTGTTATAGTCAAAAGAAAAGAAAGGCAGAAGATTAAAGACAGGACAAAAAGAAGAAACACCAAGGTAGCAAGAATAGTGACATTTAAGATAGAGACGATTAGAGAAGGAATAGCAAAGAACCAAGGACCATGGTGAACACTGGCTTGAAATACTTTTCTTCATGTCAGATCTGGCATTCTATTAGGTAACAGGTATCAAAGAAACTACGAATTTTCTTACTGAGGGCTGCAGGAATATATCATAAGAACTCAGCTAGTTATGGCAAAGTCACTACCTGAAGGGATCAAGGAATTCCTTCAGAGGAAGCCAAATTCCAAGGAGCTTTTGGTGATATTTGGCTTGTTATATATCAGCTGTCTTCTGTTATGATAATCACGTGTGCCTTCATAGTTTTCCCAATTGACTTTTCCTTAAGAAGGGCTAACAGTGTGGACTGATCACTCTCTGGACATACATATCCAAGGTATTTGGAGAACAGCCTCAGGAAAGGCTTCCTTCCCCCAAGCTCATCTGTTTCTCCCCTTTCAGCACTGAAATCAGATCTCTCCCTTAGCCACTTTCAAGGACTAACAGTAATAATAGCCCACATGCAAGTCTCCTGATTTAAGGTAAATTCCACAAGCAGACATCACCTAGGTCAGGTGGATGTTAAGTGATAGCTTTACACAATTTAGCTCGGACCCTCCTTTCTTACAGCCTTACTAACTTTATAGACCTTTAACTCCTTACCTAACCACTTCTAGGAATATTTATATAACCTTCTGCGCTGACAGCTATGCTCAGCCAGAACCTCAGTTCAAGCCTCCCTGTAATTATCATCATTGGCAGCATCCGGCCAGGTCCGATCCCAAATGGAGGAAAGTACCTTATCAGAGATACCTCTGTACTCTCTAAGAACAGACTTAAGCATCCAGACTACCTGTTTGAGAAGGCCTGGCGGATGTGCCAATTAAGCTTAACTTCTTCCTTTCCCAAATCTTACCTCTAGTTCCAGATCTCCCTTTAACTATCACCAGAGGCATCTAGCTGTACACAGGTTGCCTAGAGACCGAGCACACTTTCCCCCACCCTGCAGAAAAATGGCAGATAGCTTGGACAGATAGGAGCCACAGGAAAAAAGAAGGCAGTTTTATTTTCTCCCATTGACCTAGCAACTTATAGATTCTTAACATTTTCTACCAATCACATTTAAGACTATAGTTGAGCACATAAGATCCCTCTTCTTAGATATTACCCGAATTTAGCCTTTAGTTAATCCATTTCCCCATTGGTCACTTCCCTTTGCGGTTGCAAATGATAATTAACGGTTATTGCCTCTCTATGTGACTCTTATCACCCCTCTGTTTGACCCTGGAAGTCTAGCTTTGCACTGCCAAGGGATTACTGCTTGTAAGTGTATATATACCGGGACTCCCAGAGAACGGGGGGGGGGGGGGGGATAGATGGAGAAGAAGATTTGAAAGAATAAATAACTAGACTAAAAGCTCAGTGTGCTGAGATTCTATCTCCTGAAAATAGTCCTCACTGTTCGTAGTTTCTCTCCTGAGCCCCTGGGATGTATAATATTAAGGCTGGTCCCTCTAAAATTATACAAGATTTTCTGAAATTTAAATTAGGAATCTTTAGTCTCCCCTTTGTAGTTATTTTAATAGATATTATTATTGTTGTTGTTATCATCATCATAATAATAATATTATGATTGTCTCACTACGTACCCCTGGCTTTCCTGGAACTCACTATGTAGACCAGGCTAGTCTTAGACTCACAGAGATCTACCTGCCTCTCTCTACCTTGGGTGCTGGGATTAAGGTGTGTACCACCACACCTGGCAGGTTTAATTTGCTAGAGCAGTTTTAGGTTTCTAGAAAAAGTACCCAGAAGCTCTAAGTTTCCACATACCTACTCTTTACCTCCTCTGTAACTTTCTCCTGCTGGATCTCCCATGAGTGTGAGCCAGGTACTAAACTGTGTCCCTTCACCAATACTCATACCCCAGTGGGATGGGGTTCGGAGAGGCTCTGTGGTAGAACTTTCATGATGGATTAGTGCTTCAGAAGAAGAATTATGAGACAGGAGGTAGTAGGGAAATCTTTAACCCCAGGACTTAGGACTTGGAAGCAACAGGATCAGGGGTTCAAGGCCAATCTTGCCTCGAGTCTGAGGCCAACTGGGGCTACACCAGACCCTGTCTCAAAGCATTTTTAGAAAGAAAAAGAGGTTTCATTTTCCTTTTTACTTCCAGTGTTTCACGATGCTAAGTAAACACTCCATCACTGAGCTACAACCCCAGGACCCAGCATGACTTCTTCATGATTCATCTAGTTCTAAACTGTAGAGGTTATTTTTCCTCTGCTTCATAATGTCTTTTGAATTATAAAAACTTTAACCTCAAAGTGCAATCTGGTTTCTTCTGTGCCTGTTATTCGGCGTCATATCTGAACTGCTTACACAGGTACATTCAGTCATAAAGATTAATCCCACTCACACGTCACACATGCAGACATGCGGAAAAACGCACTGTGATGAGGCTGGGGAAACAGCCAAGCAGGAGAGTACGGGGGTGAACATGTATGCGTACCAAAACAGAAAGTATTTTATGCTCAAAACACACCGACATCTCCAGGAGCTGGGAGTAGTTCAGTACAGCACTTGTCTGACACATGAGAGCTACTGCTCGTTACTTAGGGGTTGGGAGGATTCCTTTCCTGTGGCTGGTGGTTCTAAACACTACATATTTTTTCCCACAGGATAAAAGGTATTTAAATATACAACTTAAAATGGAAAAATAGGAGCATTAAATTCATTAACTCAAAATAGAGAGGGTGAAAAGGTGTTAAGGGACTTTTAAACATGTTAAATACCATACTAATGGTTAAATGTCTCAAATTAGGAACATTCCAGATTATGTCATATGGTCTAAAACCTTGACATCACTGAAACACTGCCAGGAAAAATACTTTAATATGTGTATCTGTGTGTGTGCAATAAAAGGAGCTTTTTACTGGAAAACTTCTCATTTTTATTTCTTTAAATAACTTTTTAAAAAGATTTTTGTTTATTATTATGTGTATGTATGCATGTCTGTCTGTGGGGATGTGCATGTGAGTGTTGGATCCCTCAGGATTTGAGAATAGGTAGTTGTGCTACCTGGTGTGGGAGCTGGGAACTAAACTTGAGTTCTCCACAAGAGTGGTATGAGCTTTAAAAAAAAAATTAATTAAAATATAATCACACCCCCCACAGTGGGCTCTTAAGCATCTCTCCAGCCATTACAATAATTCCTTTTATGAAATATATGTTATACAGACCATACCTGAAATTTCTTACTCCTCAACCCTATTAGACCCTCTTTTCCTCTTTAAGTTTCCTCAGTTAAATACTCAGCCAAACATAAACAATGCTGAGCATGCCTATGTGCAAAGCTGGGCTTTCACAAGCAAGTACTTCCTGCATGCAGAACAGACAGGGACCCGCTGTCTGCCTCATTGGAGCCTGGGATGTTTCTGTTTACAAATCCTGGAGCCAGGCGGGGGCTCCTGCTGGAGGCGGGCTGTCTGCTTCCTTACTACACTCGGCTTTTGTGTGGGTCTGTGTCAAAGAAAGAACAACATTGTTCCATGGGCAGCAACCAGCAGGGAGAAGTTCAAATAAAACACACTAGTGGTTAATGTCAGCGGCTTAATCTTTAACCACTCTGTGCAGAGAAGCAAATTAGGGCTTAGAGTTTTGTTTTCAAGGAATATATTTTTCATAAAAGCAAAGGAATACAGTTTCAACATTAAAACAATTAATGTAAGAAGAGTTTATGAATTTCTAAGATAATAATTAAGGTTGCTAAAATACTTCCATACTATATCACATAGCTCAGTATTTAACAAATATTTTTATAAGGAAGAACAATGTTGACTTAACTAATATGCCTGGAATGGTACCTGTACAATGATCACAATCAGATTAATGTTCATGTTTATTATTTTTTAAAAAATTGAATAGGGGAAGACTTCACATTTCTTTTTACTTTTCAATCAGTTTTTTAACACTGAATATTTAAGGCCAGTTTTAATTTAACTTGTCTGGTTAAACATTCTGATTAGCTCTTAGATTACACAAAACAAAAATAACAATAAACAAAAACGAGCTACGGCTTGCTAATTTTCAAGACACTATGTCCCATTTACAAAAAAACAGCAGAAGAATGAGCACACGCGCGCACACACACACACACACACACACACACACACACACACACACAAGATAAAGTTAAAACAAAACAAAGGAAAGAAAGAAAAACAAAAACAGAAAAACATCTAATATTTGATTTCTTTACCTTTTAGCTTCATTATTTGTAGTTTTTTGTTTTTTTTTCTAAAAAAAAATATGTGTTTTATGGGGTTGGGGATTTAGCTCAGTGGTAGAGTGCTTGCCTAGCAAGCACAAGGCCCTAGGTTCGGTCCTCAGCTCTGGGAAAAAAAAAATGTGTTTTATGTACCAGCATGTACACCTGACTGCATGTATGCCTGACTGCATGTATGTGCACCAATCTCACTCAGGGGTTCACGGAGGTCAGGAGAGGGTGTCAGATCATCTGGAACTGGAGTTACAAATTATAGACTGTGAGCCACCAATCTTAACTGATGAACTGTCTCCCCAGCCCAGTCTTTTATTTCTTAAAATTATCTTATTCCTTGCTTTTCAGTTACTTAGTTATGATTTCCCTCTTTTTTGTAACTTTATTTACTTTAAATTCTGAAATGAAGGTAAAGAAAATAGTCTAGCCGGGCGGTGGTGGCGCACGCCTTTAATCCCAGCACTCGGGAGGCAGAGGCAGGCGGATCTCTGTGAGTTCGAGGCCAGCCTGGTCTACAGAGCGAGATCCAGGAAAGGCGCAAAGCTACACAGAGAAACCCTGTTTCGAAAAACCAAAAAAAAAAAAAAAAAAAAAAAGAAAATAGTCTATAAAACTAAGAGGAAGAGAAACACGAATGTCTGATTGCATTTACATGAACGAGGTTCTAGAGCAGTCAAATCCCTAAGCTCACAAAGTACAAGTGCAGTCACCAGGCTTTGCAGGAATCAAGTAATGGGGAGTGGTTAAAAAAGTGCAGTTTCGATTTTGCACATAGAAAAGATTTTTAGAGCCAGGTGGCGGTGGCGCACGCCTTTAATCCCAGCACTCAGGAGGCAGAGCCAGGCAGATCTCTGTGAGTTCGAGGCCAGCCTGGTCTACAGAGTGAGTTCCAGGACAGCCAGCACTACACAGAGAAATCCTGTTTTGAAAAACAAAAACAAACAAACAAAAAAGATCTTTAGAGACTGACTATACAACAGTGTAGACATACTTGAAGTGCTAAGCTTTACACTTAAAAATGGTTGTTTGTGGGGCTGGAGAGATGGCTCAGCAGTTAGATCTCACTTTTTTTAGAAGAGAACTTAT
This sequence comes from Peromyscus melanophrys, assembly GCA_902168415.1. Classification (NCBI taxonomy): domain Eukaryota; kingdom Metazoa; phylum Chordata; class Mammalia; order Rodentia; family Cricetidae; genus Peromyscus; species Peromyscus melanophrys. The sequence continues at coordinate 2,340 of CABHPR010157573.1, read as the reverse complement.
TTTTTAACTATTGATTATATGCATATAAATAAAAATAAAATTCAGTAGTACAAATTTAAATATTTATAAAGTACTGATAGTGTTAGCATTTCATAACATTGTAATTATCTAGTAAGTTAGATCCTGAAATGTTTTACACTCAAAATATTTCTTAAATTTATGTCTTGCCGGGCGGGGGTGGTGCACGCCTTTAATCCCAGCACTCAGGAGGCAGAGCCAGGCAGATCTCTGTGAGTTCGAGGCCAGCCTGGGCTACCGAGTGAGATCCAGGAAAGGCGCAAAGCTACACAGAGAAACCCTGTCTCGAAAAACCAAAAAAAAATAAAAAATAAAAAATAAAAAAACTTATGTCTCTTAATTTTTGAATGAGCAATACACTGACATGAAAACTGAGAGCTGCTCGTGGAGTGTCTTCTTAGCACTGCTATTCTCAACAATGCATGCACACGCACACACATCTGTGTTCTTTCAAAATCTCCTCACGTACGTAGGATACAGAAATCCTCCTCTTTTCTGACATACTTAATATTCACTTGAAGCTGTCCTTGTATTTAGTCTGGATGTATTTGAGAATCATTTTAAAACTTCATCCTATTTCTTTATACTGTGTGTCAAGGTAAGTTAATGTATTCTCTACTGGTGTACGGTTAATCTCTGTTTTGCTGTAACAATTCTGCAATGAATAACTTTGTTTCCAGTCATTTCAAGTCACACACATTTACACCAATGAGATGGCTAATCTTGGGTGTCAGCTTGACTAGATCTGAAATTCACTAAAACCCAAACCGCTGGGCACAGCTGTGGGGGATTTCCTTGAATGGATTATCAGAAGTGGGAAAGCCCACCCTAAATCTAGGCCCCCTTCTGGTGGCAGCCCACTTACAATGACATGAAGAAGGAAGTTTTTGCTTTTGGCCTGCTTGCCCTCCCTGTCGGTGGCAAGGCCACCTATCCCATTGCTGAGGCATTCCTTTGCTGGTATTAGAGCCTACTTCTTTGGGATTCCAACATAGAATGCAGACTAGCAGCTCTCTAGGAATTCTCTGGGACTCTAACACCAGGTAGGGATTGCTGAGACACCCAGATCTTGTGGACTGAACAACTACTGTAGCCGTTGCCCTTCTGCCAGGAGACAGCCACTGTTGGACTACTCAGCCCAGAGCCTGTAAACCAATTCTAATAAATCCCCAGACTGCCGGGCGGTGGTGGCGCACGCCTTTAATCCCAGCACTTGGGAGGCAGAGCCAAGCGGATCTCTGCGAGTTCGAGGCCAGCCTGGTCTACAGAGTGAGATCCAGGACAGGCACCAGAACTACAAAGAGAAACCCTGTCTCGAAAAACCGAATGAATGAATGAATGAATGAATGAATGAATGAATGAATGAATCCCCAGACTAACACAACAAAAGGACCAAGTCTCAGAAATTGAACTCCTGAGTTTGGAATTTATTCTCTGGTTTTTTCTTTTCATTGAATGGATTAAAGAAAGTATAATATGTTATGTACTCCAACACTTTCAAAGAGTTGTTAATCATGAAACACATTAATGAATTAGAACCATCACAGCACGAATAATACCAACCATACTCCTGGGCGAGCTCTGTGATGACCTGAGTATCTGTCCCCCAGAATCTGTAATCACACGAGCTGTGTTCCTATGACATTACTAACAACTTTAACACTCGAAAGCCATACCAGTGTCATGCTCTGTGTCACACAGCAATCATTTCAATTTACTACCATGGAGTAACTTTTAAATGGTAACGACTTTAAAAAATTATTTTAGAAAACACAACTGAACGTCTTGGGTGCTTAGACTTTCAAATACTCAGGCAGTTGAATTAGCTTAGACTATTGTAAAATATACCATGTAGAACAGTTAAGGGTGTTGATTTATTTCCTTACAAGTTGCATAAACAAAAATTCTTGAGAAATTTTGCTCAAATATTTGAAGCTGTCCGAGAATTTCCTAAAGAGCTCCTGCTGTTTCTCCTGGGAAGCGTACTAACCTGGAATCACATGAATGAGGTGGAAAAATGGGATGCTGGGAAAATGGGAAGTCCACGACAACATCCTAAGGATGTTTGTATACATGATTGGAAAGACTTATCACTAGAGTCTAGGTCTAAAAGCACCAAAATGTTCCTGAAGGAAGACACCAATGAGCAGACAAGGGACAGTGTCATGGCGGGCTGGGGGCTGGGGAGGGGAATCCTGAGACAAGAATTCAAACTGTACTCTTCTGATATACTAAGGTTAGAAGGCAAAATTCCTGTATTTTCTAGACTATATTTTAGATGACACTAAAGGTTCCAGATATCTCTGGGAGACCATTTTCCCC
>CABHPR010157572.1:4006-56578 GCA_902168415.1 Peromyscus melanophrys | reverse complement strand
TAATATATGAGAAGAATAAATAATAATAATAATAATAATAATAATAATAATAATAATAATAATAATAAAGAATAAAAAATTGACACAAATATATTTTACTTTCCCTCTTAACCTAGGTCATCTCCACTTGTTGAAACTTAAGCATGTGTTATTTCCTCTCTCCTGCAATCAGATCCCAACACTCATCTCTGTAAAAGACTCTGTGTTGTCTCTGCTTCCTGTAGTTGAGGGGAAAATCTAGTTTCTTATGACTGCTTTCTGAGGTGATGGTCCCTTCAACTCAAATTTCCATTCCAGTGATACTTCTACAGTATTCCAGAAAGTGAAAATGATTCTCAGTGAGCTGGTTTAAGAGCCATAAAATGATTATTTAAGTTTATGAAACACTGTGAATTAAAATGGAATAAAAAGTATTATTCTAATAAATTTGGAATACAGATTGTCTTGATTTTTCTTAAACTTTTTGTTCCTCTTTTACACTTCTATTTTATTTCTAGTTTACAATTCTATTAATTAAATTTTTAATTAATTAAAATTTTCTTTGATAATTTCATACGTGCGTGTAGTTTACACTGAACAATCTCAGTCTCTACACTCTTCTATCTTCCTACAACGTCTGTCTATTCACCTTCCTCCTAATAAATCTTTCTCCTATCCATGTCCATTAGCTTTATTTTGTGACTCCCTTGATTTAACCATAGCCATCTGCTAAGCCTGTTTCATTTTAAGGCAACCTGAATGTATAATCCCAGTCAGTTTTGACATGATAAATGTTTTAAGAAGACATGCTTCAACAGTTATGTATTAAGAGCTGATTTTAATATCAGAAATTACCTTTACTTCATTAAATTTGAGTCTATGGGTCTGTGAGACTATTTCTTGTGTGTTTCTGAATAATTTTAACATATGTATCACTGAACAAACTAAAAGCCACTTGATGCTGAATTGGGGGTAAATAATTTGGAGTTTTATTTTTATCGATGGCATGAAAGTTATCCCTTCAACTAAGTGAAAAAAAGTTCTATAAACTTCCCAGGAATATCTGTAAGATGCCACTCGATGTATCTTTATTTATTTATTTATTTATTTATTTATTTATTTATTTATTAATAGATGAATCATATTCTTTACAAGAGTTTCATAGTCACATTTGTTTCATACCTTCCTTCATTTTCTTGGCTTATTTTTGAAAGAGAGGAAATTCACTAAAAATATACTTAAGGTTTTCTAAAGTAGAAAATTATAGAATTTTCTCTCAGGTCAATAAAATATCACAATTGCAGTTTATTTCTTGGTTCCAAGTTTGTGTCAATCGCACTTGTCAAGAATCACTCATATGGAATCTTGACAGTCATAAGTGAGCGTAAATTTGTTATTCAGTTGCGATCAGAGGGATCACAGCCAATTAGTGCCACAAACACCTGAGTATCTTCTCTTCTGATGTGTACATGCTCCACACTGTAGAGCAATCAGCTGCCTTCTGTAGAAAAGGGCCATAGAGCAAGTAGAATGGGCTTTGTGTACCACCGTAAGAGTGAGCCACAGTTACTCAGCATTGTTGCATCATGAGAGTAACTGGAGAAAGCACAGTATGTCTGTGTTCTAGAAGTGCTTTATGGACAATAACATGTTTGGCTTACTGGCTACAGGTTGCCAACCACTGTCATGGAACAGGAATTAAATTAAGATGGCAGAGACCGTTTACTGTATGAAGCCTAGAATGGACCCTCCTCGTCTTTTTCTCTGCCTAGAAAACCTCTTCCCACTTTCCTGAACCAACTCACATACCCTACCCTTTTCACTAGATATAGTTGACTTTCTATTTGTTTACTTGTTCAGTGTGTGTGTGTGTGTGTGTGTGTGTGTGTGTGTGTGTGTGTGTGTGTAGTGTGTGAGTGTGTGAGTGTGTGCACTCTGTGCAATTGCCACAGTCCACATGTGAATGTCAAAGGACAACTTGCAGAGTCAGCTCTCTCCTCCAACCATGGGAGACCTTATAACCAATCAAGCCAAGGTCATCAGGATCCACTACAAGTACTTTCACCCACTGACATATCTGGCCTGCCTAGCCAGGTTTTCTATTTTTTGTGCTGTCTAATTATAACCGTTAATGTTTGAATCTTCCATTTTTGCTGAAGAGTGGAGTTTTAAAGAAGTGGCCACCTTTATCATTCAACTTAACACATATGTGAGGCCTTTTAATTAAGCAATGCAGAGATGCTTCTTGGAAACAAGAGGGGCATACAACTGCTGTATCCTCGTGTATAATAGAAACATTAGTTAACAAATGAATAAAATAAGTAAAAAAGTGGTGAGAAAATGCATTAGCAAATAAAAGCGTATTTCATGAATTAAAAGGAAGAAGAAGAAAATGTCTTCAACTGAAGGGGAAAAGTCATCAAGGAAGTTGTCTTGGTATGATATACACAAAAGAGGAAATGGGTTTCATTCTGCAGCCTTTGTCTGGTGAGCAGCCCCTCCATCACCCTCCCTCCTTGGCATGTGTATGCCCTGGACAATCCTCTACTGCCTGCAGGCTGGGTAGAAAGACTAACTTGGATGAAATACTACAGATGTGAAAAGAGTCCTTTAAAGACCAGGTTACAAGAGCATCGTGACTTACATGTTATTCACTCTCTTGTATCACTTAGGAGGAGGCCAGATGGCACACTGCGAGCCAGCCTATAGAAGAGCCTCAGGCAAAGAACTGCTGGCTCCAACCAGCATCCAGGAGAACCTGGGGCCTTGCAACAATCACAGGAAAAGGTCTAGAAATGGGTTGTTCTCTAGCCAGCTGTGACATGACTGCTGCTCCAGCTGAGACCAGGACCAGATACTTGTGAGAGATCCTGAGCCTGGGGCACCTGGATGAGCTACCACTGGGTTTCTGACGAGGAGAAATTAGTAGATAATAAATGTGTATTGCTTGCAGCCACAAAATATTGATGTGATTTGTTACATTGCAATATTTGATTAACATCATGCCAGGAATTTTAGATACATGTTCTGGTCTATTCCCCATAATAGACTACACATAATAATTATCAGTTTTACTGACAAGAAAACAAAAGCTCAAGAGACTACATATCTTTTCTAAAAATGCACAGTGAGCAGCAAATGTAGCATTCAAATGTGTGTTTTTCCAGTGACCACAGAGGAGAGAGAAAATGAGCTAAATAAAGTGAAGGCTTAAAGAAAGAAAGCTCTCTGGGATCACCCTGCTAGGTCTATTTTGTTTTTGTTTGTTGTTTGTTTGTTTTGTTTCTGTTTTTGTTTTTGTTTTTCAGTAAATTGGGAAAATATCAGGGGTTTTGGACAGTTCATCACATTAGCAAGACTCCCAGCATGTCTTCATCAAAATAGTTGTATGTATGTATCTCAACTGTCTTTGTTAATCTTCATGAAGCCATCTTTCTTCCCTAGGACAAAAAAATCAGCCAAGAAGCAACACATTTTTTTCTGATCACATTTAAATAACAGAAATAGCTGGATGGTCCCAGACATACCTAAAATCAGTGACCAAAAGCATCCAGTTTGAGCTATGAAGAAGTGTTGCTAGAGTTTTCCTGCCTGACCCACAGTCAGGACAAATCTCTCTCACCCGCCAGTCCCACAGCCACTCAGACCCAACCAAGTAAACACAGAGACTTATATTGCTTACAAACTGTATGGCCGTGGCAGGCTTCTTGCTAACTGTTCTTATAGCTTAAATTAATCCATTTCTATAAATCTATACCTTGCCACATGGCTTGTGGCTTACCGGCATCTTCACATGCTGTTTGTCATGGTGGCGGCTGGCAGTGTCTCCTCAGCCTTCCACTTCCCAGAATTCTCTCCTCCTTGTCCCGCCTATACTTCTTCCTGCCTGACCACTGGCCAATCAGTGTTTTATTCATTGACCAATAAGCAACATGTTTGACATACAGACCATCCCACAGCAGAGAAGGCTCCATGGGTAAAGTAAAAGCACGAGCATTTGTGTTTGGGCCTGTGGCAGTTTGGGAAAAAAATGGCCCCCATGGGGAGTGGCGCTATTGGTTGCTGTGACTTTGTTTGGATTAGTGGCCTTGTTAGAGGAAATGTGTCACTGTGGGGTGGGCTTTGAGGTCTCCTATGTTCAAGCTACACCCAGTGTGGCAAGGGTTACTCCTGATGCCTGCGGATCAAGACATAGAACTCTGTTCTGTCTCCAGAATCATGTCTGCCTGCACACTATCCTGATGATAATGGACTAAATAAACTATAAGACATCTCCAATTAAATGTTTTCCTTTATAAGAGTTGCTATGGTCATGGATTTTCTTCACAGCAATAGAAATCCTAAAATAAAAGTTGGTATTGATGAGATAGGCCTGGTCATGCTTTTGTTTGGAGGAATTTTAACTTTGTGAGTTTGGATTAGAAATGCAGTTGAACACTTTAAGTGGGGCTTAATGAGCCCTACTGGTAGGAACATGTAAGACAGTGGTGTTGAAGGTGACTTGAACTGTGGGCGCCTGGTTCAAGAGGCTTCAGCGGAGAAGAATGTTAGTATGTTGCCGAGAGATCATTCTTGCCATTATTTCAGTGAAGAATGATGCCTGCTTTTTTGCCCTCATCATTACAGTCAGCCTGAATCTAAAGTGAAGAGTTGTGGATTAATTCTATTGACAGAGGAAATCTGTTATTAGTATTCACTCTTATTAAGATCTATAATGATAAGGACCAAGATGAGCAAGGAACAAAACAAAATGTACAATTTGAGGAGGAAAGGGGCACCAGAAAGTGAAATGGAGCTAAATCCTGTGTTCAAGGAGATAAACAGATTAAGAAATGGAATAAAGAGAGTTGTGTCCTCAGGGTAAGACCCTACCTAGCTGAACTTTCCAACTTGTTAAAATTAAATTAACAGAATTAGAAGAACAGCTTAGGTCCAGGCATCGTAGCACACACCTTTAATCCCACCACTCAGGAGACACAGGCAAGTGGACCTCTGAGTTCAAGGCCAACCTTGTCTACAGATCTTATTGCCAGACAGCCAAGTTTAGGCAGTGAAGGAAACAATCAAAAACAGAAATATGGTGAAGATGTAATTGAACAAGGGGGCCTTGTTTTAGCCCCAGCAAGCAACACAACATGGTAGCTTCAGCCACATGGTTCTGGCTTTAAAATCAAGGATAGAAGAAAGGGGTTATGGAATCTTCCTCCATGACTAAGGAAAGCTGCTGAGGGGTGTCAGGGGTGTCCCCTCATGGAGGCCTAGAGAGACCATTGTATGAAGCTGTGAAGGTGAAGCTTGGATTTCCTTGGAGATCCCAAGATGTTGGAGATGCCAGAACTGTGGGATACCTGCTGAGGGGGCCTGCTAACAGGGAGCAGAAACAGCCCAAGAGAAAGAAGTGTGTTGCAGTCAACAAAGCTAATAGGAATTGGAGATAGGAAGAACATTTTGATATTGGACATGGAGATGCAGAGTTTGGAGTTTGCCCAAATGGTTTTTAGTCTTGCTTTGGTCCAGCATTTCCTCACTATGCTCCCTTCGCTACATTTTGAAAAGGTAATATATATCTTGTGCCATTATATATTGGAAGTGTGTGATCTGATTTTTTTATTTTGATTTTACAGGGGATTACAGTTAAGAGATCACATGAATCTGAGGAAAGACTTCGAACTTCGGACTTTTAAGTAAGTTAGAGACTGTTATAGACTTCAGGGATTTTTGAAGTTAGACTGAACGCATTTTTGCACCATGGCTGCAAGCCTATGGGGGCCAGGGAGTGGAAAAGTCTGAGAAGAGAAAATCCATCCTCTCTGTGGCTGCCCCACAGTAGTTATGCAAAAGGACAGTTAGAAACATGCAGAGGAAGGACAACTTAGTCCACAGGATGTCAGACGGAGATGTAAGAATGACAGGCAAGACTGAGAAAGCAGAGTCCTGGAAGATGACAGTGTCCTTCCACGATGGTACAGAGAACTACAAACAAGCTGATTGCTTTGTCTGGCTCTGTATTGCTCTGTCACAGCAATAGAAACTCTAACTAAGACAGATCCCCAGCTCTTACATAAAACCTGGGTATGGTAGCACGAAACCTGTAACCCCAGCACTGAGGAAGCAGGAATAGGAAAATCCTACAGCCTTACTGACCCACTAGCCTATTCAAAATGGCAAGTTCTAGGTACAATGAGAGATCCTATAACATTGTCAGCCCAACAAATTAACTCAGCAGGAAAAGGCAGATCACCAAGCCTAATGACCTGTGTTCTTTTCCAAGTATTCTTGTAGGAAAGACTCACTCTTATAACTTGACCTCTACATTCTGACCTCTGACCACTACACATGAGCTATGGTACATACATGTGCACGTGCATGTGCATGCATACACGTGCGCGTGTGTGCATGCACAAACACACACACACACACACACACACACACACACACACACACACACACTTCATTCTCTATCCCTAGAAATATCCCTTGCATCTCTTTATTTGGCTATACTACATAGACATCTACTATCATGAGTAGAAACTCCTGGCCAGACTAATGTATATGCCAAGGGGAACATGCAATGGTCTCCTGAGTACAACCCTCCTTTTTCCTAGCACAAGTTGCTGTAGCTTCCTCTCGCAGGAGCCAGGTGCCATTCTGCAGTGTCCTCCAAATCAAAAGGCACGCAGCGAGGGTACTGAGTGAACTCACAGGAGTACTACTACTTGAAGATCTCCCATGCCTAACCATTTAATGGAGATGGGAATCACCTTTCAATATTACCAGTTCACCATTGTCTCCAGACTTCATCTCTCCACATCAAAATTCTTATAGATGGAGGAGTTCAGAGTCATGAAACATTCCCTACCACTTCCTCTGAAAATCTGCTATAGTCTAGCACTTTGCTGAAACTTTGATTTTTAACACCAACTTATAGCACCATCCGGGTTTTGCTTCAGGGGGATGCATGCAGTCTGTGTGTGTGATATTGAAGTTTGGAGGCCCTGAAATGGACATGCTAAGCAGCTATTGAATAGTAAGTTATCTGCAAGTGAGACGTGAACCATGGCAATAGAGGTGGGGATAAACATAGGAAGACTGTCTTCAGAGTCCTGGTAAAAGTAGATCAGTAGGAGTGAATGAATATGAGCAGCCACAGGGGCTTGGGAACTAAAAAAGTCATCCCATCAGAGAAATAACAGTTCAGAAGTAATACATCTGAAGGGGAAATGGTTATCAGGCTTGTGATCTTTGGAGCAGAGTTCCAACAGTATTGTCAATAAATGACAAGGAGTTGGAAAACAGACCTCGGGGTTGACACTTGCAACACTATTTGCGTAAAGGTCATTTAACCCATAGAGGTCATAATATTAACATTAGAAAATACATGTAATGGCAGAAAAAGACTGAAAGGAAATTTCCTCCTAGGGAGGGGCAAGATGTAACTACCATGGAAACATGAGTGCCCAATACATGAGCAAGGTAGGACTGGCATGGAGAAATGGTGCAGCCTCAAGCAGACAGGCTCTCTGGACTGTGGGACAAAGCTAGGTGTGAAGAAGGAAATACTTGAGACAGTGAAGTCATTTGAGATAATGAAAAAAAAAGGAGTAGTTTGGGGATGGGGAGGGCGCGTTGTTTGTAGGTTTGTTTTTGCAAAGAGTATACACATTTTGAAGCCTGTGGTGGACAGGATGAAAATTTTAAAACAATGAAGATGATAAGGAATCTTGACAAATGCTGAAGGTTCAATGAAAACAAATCTTTTTCTTAGTTTACTATTTTTAATAGACTCCAGAAGTGCTTGTCAATTTAGCTAGAAGAACAGAAAACTCAAACAGAGCATTGCCCCGTGAAAGGTCTTAGAACAGCAGGTATAGGGGAAAGTCACCATGGGAAGAGTCAGAGAAAACAGAAAAGAAAATCTGTCCTCTCATGGCTATCCCACATCAGTCATGGAAAAAAAAAAACAGTTATAAAAATGCAGACGGAGGACAGCTTAGTGTACAGGATGTCAGACGGTGATGGAAGGATGACAGGCAAGACTGAGAAAGCAAAGTCCTGGAAGATGACAATGTCCTTCCACGATTGTACAGAGAGATGCATTTCATCCGGCTTGAGCTTGCATAGGCCCGTATATCTTGCAACACTGATATTGAGCTCATATGTGCAGCTGCCCTCTTGTATCTGGAGAACTGTTTTCTTGTAATCACCCACTGTCTCTGGCTCTTAAAGTTGTCCTGATTCTGCTGCCACAATGGTCCCTAAGTCCTGGGAACAGGGTTGCAAAATATATACCCCACTTAAGGCTGAGTTTTGCACAGTTTTGGTTGTGGAGTAGGCTGCATCTAGGAGTTGGTGGAGGGGTGTGACTATGATCAAAATACATTGTATGAAATTCTCAAAGAGTGAATTAAAAAGAAAATTGAGTATTTTCATAATAAACACAATGGCTGGATAAACATGGTTTCTCAGCCTATGGGTCTTGACCCTTTCATGGGGATTGCTTATCAGATATCCTGCATATCAGATATTTATATTACAACTCGTAACAGTAGCAAAATTACAGTTATAAAGTAGCAACGAAATAATTTTATGTTTGGGAGTCACCACACCATGAGGAATTGTATTTAATTAAAGGGTCACAACGTCAGGAAGGTTGAGAACCAACTGTGTTAGAAGGAACATAACTACTGGTATTTCCCTTCAGATATTCACTAGCTCTACCCTGATAGATATGATGACATATTCTTGATCGTGGAACTGGGAAGAAGAACAAGGTGTTCTTAAGGCTGTGTTTCTCCTTTCTCTACTGGGTAATAACTCCTCCTCCTAGGAAACCAGTCATCTCCACTGCTTTCCCATGGCTGGGGAGGGCTACGATCAGGCACGAAATTGCAACCAGTTTTAATGTTTTGGTCTACCTGACTCTTGTGCTAAGTCGCATGATGAAACATGGCTGTCATCCATCATTTTACCCTCCATCTGTCATTTGTGAGAGAATGAAGAAATGAAGGCTTCACAGATGCATCGGAGAGAATTCATGGAGTACCGAAACCTCCTGACATCCTAAATTTTTTCAACTGTTTCAGTCATGAACCATATCTAGAAAAGCAACCAAATAAAGAAATGGTCCTTTCCAGACTGATTTCATGGACATTTTGAAAGCTAGACTCTTCACTCTTTAGGTCTATAATGAATGGCAAAACACTAGCCAAGCAGAATACATAATTAAGCCGTAAAGAACAAACTGGATCCAGCTCTACTAGCCAAGGGAAGCTTGCCAGTGGCAGAAAATTGTAATTCAGGCCTGGTTTGTGATTTAAAAACATGTATGAAGAGGGATAAAATTGAGCATGTTTTATTTAGAGTAGAAAGAAATAGTGAAATCTGCCAGTTTGAAAAAATTTACAGTGGACTCAAGAAGTTTAAATTTAGAGTAATTTATTTAAAAGCATTTTTTCACAAATTAAAATTAAGCTCTCTTGTACAAATCCCATTAGATCCTTGATTTAGAGTCAGGAAGATATATATATATATATTTCATGATTGCATAGGCCATTGCTCCAGTCTCATATAAATAAATAAGTTCCATGTGGTTTTCTTTATTTCTAAGTACAGGTGTATGAATTCCAATCTGATGCTCAAATTAAATTTATATTATACATATGAGTCTTTGAAATTTCTATTTCTGTAAATGAAACTGTTGCCATAGTAACTAATGTACTTCCAAAGAGGGAAAAATAGTAACAAAACTTTCCCTCTTCAAAAGCAAAAATTAAAGTAAATAACAACAAATCACAGCCATTTCATTAAAAGGTCATTTTCTCAAAAGTGGTATTATCAATCTCACACACTTCTTTGAAGAAATAATATCTTGTTCCACAATCATGTATATTTTCAGTCACTGTCACAAAATAAAAGGTCATTGAAAAGCATGACGACAGATTCGTGAAGTACTCACCAAGTAAATAAGAATGAGTCGTGATTACATTACATTCTATAGATCACACGGCCGTGTTTCTGATATAACTAATCCAATCGAGTCACGATGACCTTTATCTCATGCACAGGGTAAATGCCTGGACACGATTATATTCATGTAGCGAAATAATAATACATTCTACTCAAGATTTTGTATGTCCTATACATATATACATATATGTACATACAGATGTGTATGTATGTATGCATATGCATGTGGGCACAAGAGCATGGGGGTCAGAGGACAGTCTCTATGTCAGCTCCCTCCTACTTGTTACAAAGGCTCGTTGCTGTTCACTCTTCCGTGTGCTAACTGGTGAGCTTGCTGTGTTCTCCTAAGGGCATCGCATCTCAGCTGTGCACTGTGGTACCCAGCTGTAAAGGGGGTCTGGGGACTCAAACTCGGGTCCTCACATTTGCACAATGAGCATTCCCCTGCTGCACCTTAGATTCTCCTCAGACTTTAATTTACAGGAATCTCAAAGAAACGCTTTTTATGCTCATCAAGCAGCAGCGGGCAATCATAAATCATAAGTTGGTTCCCTGGTTCTTAATTTGTTTAAGCACTACTTTGGGTGTGGAAAAAATGTTTTGAGTAAATATATATTTAAAAGGGCTTCTTGGATCAACTTATCTTCTCTTTGGTCACATTGGATCCCTGTGATGGAAGAGGTAAAAAAATTATAAATTTAGATGTAACAACTTCAGAATTTACTGCTTGGCATATATATTATGACATAAAGGATCTTGGTCAAAGGTTAGAATTTGAATTTTAGATAATGCAGCATGTCCTACTGTAATAGGCTATGGTAAAGTAATTGAATACTGACCATGAGACTTAACAATCTTTCTCAATCTCGACATAAATCCTTCCACATGATCTCTTCACTGCTCTTCATTTGAAGTTTCAATGTTTTATTATTTATGAGACTGATTCACTACTTACTGTGCTGAGGCACCCCTTTGTTATTTAGAAATAACAATTCCAATAAATATTGGAAGCACTGGTTTTGTATTTTGTGTAAACTAACCAACTTCGAAGTGTGTTGAATGAAGCTCTGTATGCTTTTGTGTAATCAATCCTAATGTCATTCGTAATATGAATTAAACATGAAATCAGCAAAATGGAGAAAAATAAAATTACATATCAAAGATATGAAAATATCACCTTTATTTGGTTAGTAGCCTAATGGGAAGAAACAGAATTATTTGAACCCAACGTTGGTAAAACTTCAGACACTCAAGCCATGATGACACAGCACAAAGAAAAATTAGGTTTATATAATGGTCAGTTGGATGACACATACATGGTCTTAGAATGCCTGTCACAGCAATAATATATAAACTGTTTGGGGGGAAATTGTGAAATTACTTTTATTTATTTATCTATCTATCTATTTGTTTGTTTGTTTGTTTGTTTGTTTATTTTGGCTTTTTGAGACAGGGTTTCTCTGTGTATTTTTTTAAAGATTTATTTATTATGTATACAACATTCTTCCTCCGTGTATGCCTGCATGCCAGAAGAAGGCACCAGATCTCATTATAGAGGTTGTGAGCCACCTTGTGGTTGCTGGGAATTGAACTTAGGACCTCTGGAAGAGCAGCCACTGCTCTTAACTTCTGAGCCATCTCTCCAGCCCCTACTTTTATTTCTTGAAAGAAAAGGGATGCGGTGAAATGAATTTGGGATGAAAAGCAACGATTCTGCATTCTGTTCCCTTATTTCTAATAAATATTCATATTGAGTTCCTACATGTGTCCTTTAATGAGTTGAGCATTTTCAAAATATCAATGGCATATAATAATGAAGACATTCAACCTCATGGTCACTACTGCCATTAAAAGATTCTGACTGATTCTAATCCAACACAATTGATCACATCTTTTCAGGAAATGAGCCTCTCTCTAAATGTTGTAGATTATTACACACAGCATTCATAAGGGATTATTAATGTTTTCTATCACTATGTGAAAACCAAGTTCCTTGGCTCCAATGTTGGGGCAGTTCAACCTATCAGAAATCCAGCCAACCCCAGATGATATTTTGGATTTTGCCATACAGGCTAGAGAGCTGACAGCTGATTGAAGGCCAAGGCTTTGCTGTAATGAGCCTTTCCAGTGTTGAATCCATCACTGCCACGCTCACAAACATCAAGCCTTGGCACCTCCCGTTAGGAACTATTTAACCTGTAAGTCCGCATGGTGCAAGGGCTGGTGCAAACTGTCAAGCTAAAAGCTTGTAATAATGAAAACATCTTTAACTGAGCTGCAAAACTAAGTAGCACATTTGTCTCAACAAAAAGGACCCTGAGGATTGAGGCATTCGAAACTAGCTTGCTCACACTTTTAGCATATATAGGTGATTATTCAAAATTCCTGTTTTTAGGATTCCCAGAATCTAAATACAGAATTCAGAAGCAAAGCATGCAAATCTATAAATATAAACTGTATTCTTGGATAACTGATGTTTAAATAAACTAATGAAAGTGTCTGAAGACAAAGCACAGGCTCTGTTCATGGTTGTTAAGAGAGATTAAAATAGAAGTTAGCTTTTACCAAGGAAACACACGTTTCTGAATAGAATAAAGATGGAAAAAAATCACACACCCAGGTGAAACATGATCTGTAGGGTAAATGGATAGAAACATGTACAGATATCCTACATCCATGGAATTCTCCACTTGCCCCAGTGCTCCTAGAGTTACCAGGAAATACATGACTATTCCAGACAACATACTCTATAGAGGAATGAAGAGTGGCATCTCTGGTTTGAGGCATGTGACAGTAGGTGTGGGCTGTGTGAGTTTCCTCCCCTGCCACAGTGATCCATTTCCCAACATGCGGGTGTCATCGGACAGTAGGTACTGCATCTCCAACCACCACCACCAGCCTACATTAGATATGCATAGGGAAAAAAACAATTGTAAATGGCCACTGCAATCCTGAAGATAACTTGTGGCTACAATACAACTCAACCTCACATTAGCAGATAATAGTGAGAGGAGTTACTGATTCTTGGGAAAATAGTTGCTATCAGGACAGTTCTAGAAAACAAGAATAAGTGACACTTGATAGCTAAGGCACTGTGATAAGTCAGTCCAGAACTCGTTATATGAAGAGCTCTGTGCAGATGAGCAGATACAGAGCCTGGTCATGGCTCAACCTGAAGCATGACTTCTTTCCTGGAACAGGGGTGACAACGTGGAAGCATGCTCACGGAAACAAGGGAGGTGCTCATTTATCCACACAGGGACACGACGCAAAGACAGGCATGAAGCTGCTGAGGGATGACTCTGTAAAGCTCTCAGTAACGAAGGGTAAAATTTTTGTCAAGGCCATGGCAGCGTTAGACAATGCTAAATGTGCCAGCAGAGGTCTGAAGGTCACAGTTCCACACAAAGGTTATTCAGAGACAGAAGCAAATGTTGGATGATTTATGAAAAACATGAGAGTTGTAATGAATGAAGGCATCCAGAGATTTGAGAAATATTTAGGAGTGTGTGTGTGTGTGTGTGTGTGTGTGTGTGTGTGCATGTAACAACAATTAAAGAAAAAAGAATCCATGAATGTTTAAGAGAGCAAGGGGCAGAGTACATGGGAGAGTTTGGAGGGAAGAAAGGGATGGAGAAATGATATAATTACAATATAATCTCAAAATATAAAAAAGATTTAAAAAAATGAAATTTCATATCTGACTAATTATCATGTTTAGTGAGCTTATCATTTTCTGCTCACATTATTTGGCCATTATTTTGATCAAATTACCACCCAACGATTGATTCAAATAGGTTGCTAAAGCAAATGTCAAAAGCTGTCTTTTTTTCAGTCAGTTAAAGGGATAATCAGTTTGTAAATAGTGCTTAATATAACTATTACTACATGTAGACAAACCATGTCTCTATGTAAAAAGGAATGATTTTATTTCATTAAGTTAGCTAGCCAACTAAATGCTGCAAGCCATTTAAACAAGCCCTTTTTTGTTTTATGTGCTCTTACTGACATCATAAAAACCGAACTAAACTTTTTCAACTCTCTATGAATTAGTGCAATATTTTATATTTTACATTTATGTCTCTCAAGCAGTAACATTAAGCTGTCACTTTGGTTGTTCAATAACCTGATGGCAAATATATGTACATGGTCACACACATTGTATACACGTGCAGTTTTAAAATGTCACCCCACTCATATCAGCAGCATAGAATTTACTGACTTAATTCCATTCTGAGTAGAAGGAAAAAACAGGCAGCAGAGCTTTCTAACAACTTTTCAGCAGCTCATACAGTCTAAAACTTGTTTGTGATTATAAGGAAAGCCATCCACATCATGTGACCCTGATAAAATAAATAGCCCAAGGAGACGTGAAGGGGGCCAAATTGTTGTCCCAAGGTATAAAACCAAAACACCAGGGGATATGTTGAGGTTACAGAATATAAGAACATTAACCTCTTTTTAAACCACAGAGGATGTTTAATTACTTTTTTCTTCTTCTGGTGGCTTCTGAATACTTGTATGGGCAGAAGTACATGTGTATGCGTACTGGGTTCACTGACACACACACACACACACACACACACACACTCATATTTACAAATTGTCCCACATGTTCTATGCGGGCAAATGTTTTAAACAAAATGCAATAATCGGGTTAGCAAATGTACTCTATTAAATCACAAATGAGGATAAAATAGTAAATACTGTATAAAACTACAATTCACTGCCAAGAAATTACTTAATGAATACAACCTTTCCCAAAAATCAAATTATCCTCCCAAGAAATTTACAGCTTAATGAACATTTCTGAAAATACATCACTAAATTTACACTTTAAGTTTAAAGTCAATCCTAGATTACCTACCATACACCTGCCCTCAAAATCCAGGGCTTTCGACAGGCAGGTATATGGTACAGCTTTCAAAATTTCTGTGACACAGTACCGGATCTTAGTGCCACCAGCCTAAAATTAAAGCACACACATTAAAATATCATGATAAGCAACTTTTCTTTAGAAACAAAAGCTATACATTTCAATTGTCCCTACACTTATAGCACAAGACAGTGTGATGATGTTTAACTGACCCATGTTTTTCTCTAAAGTGTGAAATCTTTCCTATTTGTTTAAATCTACACAAAATCTTATATACAAAACTGTTATAATGACTATCATGTTTCAGGCCCTTGTGAGTTTGCCCTGCTAAAGAATGACCTTAGATATGCATGCCCACATTCAAGGATGACCTCCCACTTCCATGACCCACAAATAGAAAAGAGTAAAGGCCATGGGTTCATCCGTGAACTTGCGACAATTTTTACATCACACAGACATTCTGAAGCAGAATAAGATGTAATAAGTTGAGCCAATTGTATTCTCTATTTACAAATTTAACTGACAATTAGTTAAATAGGAGCCAGAACTATAATTAAAGGCACCCAGAGGAGCCAAAATAATAACTCCTAAATAGTCAGACAATTTTCCATATAGATTCATATGTTAATGACGAACACATTTGCAAAACTGTCTTTGGTATTATTTGAGTGAGTCTGGGAAGCTATTGAACATCTCCAGAGACCAAGTCAAGTTTTTAAAATGCTATCATTAAAGACAGCATGGGGAACTATGCCTGGTTTCCAGTCTTACACAAATAGATGAGAAAAGATAAATGCCATCTATGGGAACATCACCTTTCCGAAAAGTTCATCAGACTCACTGCATTTGCAGCTTATTTCTAACATTCACTACTTAATTGGCTCAATAATAAAATAATAAATGAACTCTGCATTCCTAAAATATTGGGAGGGATTAGAGGATAGGATGATAGTCGATAATATCAATAGAATGATATTGTGATCCTATATATAAAATAATATCAGTAAGGTGCAAACATCTGGGAAGGGGAGTCAAGCACACTGATGTGAGAACAGAGATTTGCATATTAGTAATGGCTAGCCACATAGACCGTTAGTTCCATTTTGCATTTGTTCCATTTTCTATTTGAATGAGAAATATCCATCCCATAAATGGGTTTCTGAAAAATCCTAGTTTTTGTTATCAACATAGGTTTCCTCACTTGGGTCAATATTTCTTAGTCACTTGATCAAGAGTGAATGAAAATATTCTTTGATCCAAAGAATGCCTAAATGAAATATGGTAAATTTAATCAAGTGAAATGCAGGACTCAATGGGACAATGGAAATATTCCCTACATAGCCACACTGCTCTACCATCAGATCCTAAATCATGGACTGGTCCACAGTTAGCATTCTATAGACATCTAATTCATAAATAAATTAACAACTGGATTAAAGTGAGGAGAATCAACTAACTTGTTGAAAACTTCTTCCCTTCTCCCCAAAACTATGTCTCTACAAGCACTAATTTTAACGTATGTAATCTGGTGTCACAATATCTAATGTAAAGAATCAGCTTAATGTGTTTAGGTAAACATAGATAGAAATACAAGACAAGCCTTGGAACAGCCTCTACTGCCCCATTCCAGCCCATGAATGTCCACAATGGGCCACCTGACTTCTCCAGTAGCCTAAAGCAAAATGATTCTGGAAAGTAAACAAGAGGTAAGGAGGGGGAAATCAGAGATGGAGGAAAATTAGGACAAGAGGGCATCCTGAATCCCTCTACATACAAAGCCTGGATTTGCCTCAGTCAACTTTCTCCACCAGTCTCCTCACTCCTGCCTCTGCCCTCTGAGAATGTTTGATTCTGTAGAGCAAAGAATGCCTAATAATCTTCTAAAATGGACTCTCACAGAGGAAGCCACAATATGACCCAGACACCCAGAATCTGACACCTTTCACACCACCTCACTTTGCTTCCCCACTGACCCTGGCAAAGGAACTCACAATTGCACCCTGGCGTAACTGAGAAATTTATGCTAAATCTTGACTTGAAGCTATTTTGATTGGAAAAGATACTGGTTTTTCTCCCTGGTCTACTTTCTTAAATTGTGTTTTTTTGCTTAAAAAATAATTAAAACTGACTAAAGGAAAAGGAAAACTCCCCATCTTCAGACAGAACGCAACTCTAAGTTGAGACAGTCCCTCTACACAGGCTGGGAACACAAACAGTCATAGCATTGATTTTTATGCTTATAAGCCCAATTCTTTAAAGGTTATTTTATTAATTCTGCTTACAGATTATAGTTAATAGAAATAATTAAATGAAACCCACAAGGTATTAAATACTTCCTATTTAATGGTCCTTGTGTTGAACCTGAGAAAATAACAGACCATCACCATTAGTCCACTTCTTCCAAGCAATTTCTGCTAGAAGATTGACAAGTGTAAAAATGGGTTGCCGATTGTATTCACAAAACCGTATTGGGTTACAGTCATTTTCTTAGCTACACTCAGTCCTTGATACAAAAGGTCTCCTGCTGATGTTTAACATGGTAATTTGTAGCAGGTTATAAAATACTTATTAGTCACCCCCTGAGCTCTCAAAGAATAGATCAAATTCTTTAATCTTATGATAAAATCAACACATTCTACCTGCATTCAAATGGTAGATTTTAGCTATCAAAAATAACTTCTTAGTTTTGCTTTCTCTGTGGATCTACAAACCATATAATGAAATAAGACATTCTTTACAACTGCCAAAGGACAACAAGGAAGCTCTACTCCACATTTACTCTCCCCTCTTGATCTTAAAAATATGGTCAACCTAATACTCTGCCTCAAAAAAGTTGCTCATGGACTTAATAACTTGTACAGTAAGTCACATTTTTGTATGTAAGGAAAAGAACAGTGCCATGGTGGAGAGTGTGTTAACATATTAGCTACAACTGTACTACACATACAAACTACAAGAACTTGAAAGGAATGTAAGTATGTACCTGTTTTCAGCTAATTCAGAAACAAAGAACATAAATTCAATTATGTATTCAAATTCTGTGCTTTTCAAAAGAGCATCTTTAGTTCTCTTATATGTTCAAATATAATATAAATATGATCCTATAAGAGTATAAACTCAAATACATGCCACAGAGAAAAGAGAGCTAGGTAAAAACTTTTTATGAAAATCCATAATTTCTAAATAAATACTCACTCTTGCTGAGCTGGGTACTTTTTTTTTCTAAAAAAGCAAGACAGTTGGCTATAAATAAGAACTAAAATAATAATAGCAACCTGTGATTACTATATACACGTCTATCTGGAAACCCAAGTTTAAGTTTATAGAGCAAGACAATGTTCCATACCAATTGGAGTCTTCCGCATACATAGTAGACCACAGCATGACACACTGTGGCAGATTGTAACAACCAAAGGTCACTGCTAAAAGAAGTCAACAGCCAGGATGTAGTCATAACTGAAGGTCATGTAATAGAATCATCTCAACGCCCTCTTAACTAACCCTAAACTAACCCTAAAACACAGACAGAATGGAAATTTCTCAAGCCAAGACAAAAACATAGGATTCTGGTGTTGTCCTGGAGACATTTGAAGTAAGTCAGGTTCCCACATTTAATAAGTTCCTGACTTTGGGCAAGCCATTTAAACTCTGCTTCACTAAAATCATCTTATCTTATTACATATGTGACGTGGTTATGACAGTTCAGTATCAACTGTTTCCTGTGTGATAGACTAATGAACGAGAAAGAGGCCAGTGTTAGCCACGTGAGATAGATACCACACTTAAAAACTCATGTGTACTCTTTGAGTTTATGAGATTCTTAAAATGGTATGTTAAGAATACCCAATTATGGCAACTCTGTTTCAGTGATAGGAGTCATGAGGAGATGAGAAGGGCAGAGTAACAGAAGCAATAGACTTTCATCCAGAGAAGAAAGGGAAGTCTAGGCACGGAAACAAAGAAAACATAAATGCACTTCCAAAGAGGTAACAATTAATGGCTGGCCGAGTTTTCACAGAAATATATTTTTAGAATTTTTGTTGTCTGAAGTTAGTTAAATTAAAATCTATAGAGGGCTTCCTGTATGAACATGTGTATGTTGTTTGTATATGTGTGTCTTTTAACTTGAGATCATGGAAATCTCATTTCAGACTCTATTAGTTGCTTTTCTGTTGCTGTGATAATGCACAATGACCAAGGAAACTTACAGAAGGACAAGTTTATTTAGGCTTCTGTTCCCGAAGGATAAGAGTCCATCACCATCATGGAAGGGAAGAGTGGCAGCAGGCAGGTGCTGTGGGATGGTCTGTATGTCAAATGCTCTGATTGGTCAATAAATAAAACACTGATTGGCCAGTGGCCAGGCAGGTAGTATAGGCGGGAATAACAGAGAGGAGAATTGAGAGAACAGGAAGGTGGGGGAAGAGATTGTCAGCCGCTGCCATGACAAGCAGCATGTGAAGACACCAGTAAGCCACGAGCCACGTGGCAAGGTATAGATTTATAGAAATGGATTAATTTAAGATATAAGGACAGTTAGCAAGAAGCCTGCCATGGCCATACAGTTTGTAAGCAATATAAGTCTCTGTGTTTACTTAGTTGGGTCTGAGCAGCTGTGGGACTGGCGGGTGATACAGATTTGTCCTGACTGTGGGCCAGGCAGGAAAACTTTAGCTACAGGCAGGCATGGTGGCTATAGCAGCAAGTTGAGAGCTTATATCTTAAACCACAAGCAGGAAGCAAAGAAAGTGAGCTGAGAATGGCACATAGCTTAAGCTCTCAAAACATACCCCAACTGACATACTTTCTCTGGCAAGGCCATGCCTCCCGAACTGCCCCAAACAATACCACTAACTGTGGAACAAGCATTCAAACACCGGAGAATGGGGGCGTGGCCTATCATGCAAAACACCATACAGGCCCAACCAACTTATCCCACCCTATTCTTTTCATCTGCATAGTATCCCATAAGGAGAATGGATCTGAATTTATTATATTTTGTTTCCTTTATTACAAGTGTGTCTCTGAGTTTATGGCCTATTTTCTACAAAGTTACAAATTAGATGTAATTGATCAGTTGTTTTTAATTGTTTGTGTTCTAATAGATTAAAAGAAAGAACAAAGGCCAAATTCAATTGCCACAATGTAGATTTCTCTGAATAACAATGAGTCTAATATATTTTCCATGTATTTATAACAATTTGTAATTCTATTTAATGTGCTGTTTGTATTCTACTTTTTTAATAGATATTGAAATATTATTTATCAATAATATTAGTCTTTAATCTGTATATGCATTTGTTTTATTGTTCATAATTTTAATCTTTCTATATAATTTTTTATATAATTTAAATCTGTTTTTAAGTTAAGCTTTAAATTTTTATATTGAATTTCATATTTAAGTTTTTATATCTAAATTTCATTTATATCACTAAATGAAATCAGTAACAAAATATGGTTTGATAAAATAATTCAATTTTTAAATGAATATCTAGATATGTTATTTTAAAACTGAATTTCCTAGGTTGATTTAAGATAGAAATTTTATCCTGTACAAAGTTACTCATTCTATGTCAGAGTTCACATGAATATAAATATAAATATAAATATAAATATAAATATAAAATATTCAGTTACATCTTTTATACCCAGTTATATATATATAGATACATATTTTGTTTCATTGGAGACTATGTTGACTTTGTTTCTATATGACTATCTTAAACAAAACAAATTTACTTTTACAACAGAATTATAACATGTTAAGTCATCTCTGTACCCATAAAGATATTTTCCAAATTTTGAATATTCTTCCCTTTTCTTTGTAGTTAGTTTCAAGCATTAATTTTCCAAACTCCTTTTGATTTCTTTAGTCCTTGTTTCAACATTGGTGGTTCTAAAGTTAATTTTTTAAACAACAAATCAATATCTTATAGACTTCCAATAGTGATTGCATATTTTTCCATTTAATATTTTTAGCATTTTTTACAATACATGTGCAAATAACATACACTTTCCTGATTCTGAGTAAAAAATGTGTGCAGCAATATGTATGTTTATGGTAATATGTTTCTTTTGTTCAAACTACCTTAACAAATTTGACAGTGTGTCATGGAGAGAGCATTGAGGAGAAGAAAAAAAATCACACTTCTTAATATATTATTTAAATATAGCTAGATATTTTATGCATATTTAAGTATTTTTGTGCTATCTTTGACATCATCACAGGTTATTTCATTGTAAAAAGTCCCATAAAAGAAGCATTTTAATTATGCTCTTTTTAACTTTCTATGTATGTTTTGACTGAAATATGTCTGTGCACCATATGCCTGCAATGCCCACAGTTGTCAGAAGATGGAATCAGAACCCCTGGAGCTGGAGTTACAGTCAGTTGTGAACCACCATGTGGGTGCTGGAAACCAAATCCAGGCCCTCTGTAAGATCAGGAAGTACTGTAAATTGCTAAGCCATCTCTCCAGATCCTTCATTGTATTTTTAGTATATCTTATAACTAATATTAAAAACCACAGAATTGTTTTATAATGAAATAATTATTTGTAAGCATTTGTTTCCTAAGTATCATGTGCTGGGATCATGCTGTTTTTAATGAAATACTTGTTGTCTATTTCTAATGTTTTCCATCAACAGTTTGCTCATAAATTAATTGTGTGAGTCAATTGACTCATTTGAATGTTATTAACCCTGATATTACAATCTAGTACAATTAGTTTTACTAGAGTGTTAGAAAAAAAAAAAACACTAGAGAGTCCTACCTCTAGGACATAGGCCCTAGGGCACAACCCGTGCCCCAGAACCCCTACCCATTGCTGTCCCAGTTGCCAGCCAGCAGAGAAGACTCCTGTGGACAGACTTTCCCACCAATATCCCACATCCAACTCTGCAATCTACAAGATCTACTATCTACCCCAAATTCACCCATCCCTCTGCAACCTTGGCAGATTCCAGAGACACAGAATCGGCCAGCTCTGATTGGACCAAGAGGTGAGCAACTCTTTTCCCACCCAGAGAGTCTTTCCTCTAGGACCTAGGCTCTGGGACACAAGCTGCACCCCTCCACCCCCACTCATTCCAGCCCCAGTTGCAAGCCAGAAGAGAAGACTCCTATGGACAGGCTTCCCCACCAATACCCCCTCCAATCCTGCAATCTACAAGACCTACTCCCTACCCCAAACACTCTCATCCCCCTGCAACCTCAGCAACTCCCTAAGACACAGAATCCACCAGCTCCAATTAGAACAAGAGCTAAGATTGAACCAAGAGTGGCTCCCTGAGACACAGACACAGCAAGCACAGATTGGACTAAGAGCAGCTCCCTCAGACATGGACACCTCTTGCACCTATTGAAGGAAGAGATGGGTAGACATCAGTGCAAAAATACATACAATAACATAAAGAGCAATATGGTATCACCAGAATTTAGTGGTTCTACAACAGCAAGACCGGAACATCACAACATATAAGAAGCAGAGGAAAGTGACCTTAAAAATAACTTTATAAAGATGATAGAGGCCTTTAAAGAGGAAATGAAAAATTCTCTTAAAGAAATTGACGAAAAGACAAACAAAAAAAATGAAAGAAATCAATAAATTCCTTAAGAAGGCCAAGAAAACAAAGAAAAAGCAATTAAAAAGGTGAAGGAAACAGTTTGAGAGCTGAAAATTAAAATAGAAACAATGAAGAAGATACAAACCAAAGGAATGCTAGAAATAGAAAATCTGAGTAAATTAACAGGAACTACAGATGCAAGGATAACCAACAAAATACAAGAGATGGAAGAAAGAATCTCTGGCATGAAGGATACAATAGAGAAAACAGATTCATTAGTCAAAGAAAACACCAAAGCCAAGAAAAGTCTTAACACAAAACATCAAGAAAATCTGGGACACAATGAAAAAGGCAAACCTAAGAATAATAGGGATAGAAGAAGGAGAAAAATACTAACTCAAAGGCACAGAAAATATATTCAACAAAATCATAGAAGAAAACTTTCCCAACTTAAAGAAGAAAATACCTATGAAGAGACAAGAAGCTTATAGAACACCAAATAGACTAGATGCAAAAAAAATCCTTTTGCCACATAATAATCAAATCACTAAACATACAGAATAAAGAAAGAATATTAAGAGCAGCAAAGGAAAAAGGCCAAATGACTTATAAAGGCAGACCCATAAGAATGACATCTGATTCTCAACAGAGACTCTGAAAGCCTAAAGATTCTAGACAGACATAATGCTGACACTAAGAGACCACAGATGCCAGCTCAGACTACGATACCCAGCAAGACTTTCAATTACCATAGACAGAGTGTACAAGACATTTCAAGACAAAACCAGATTTAAACAATACCTATCTACAAATCCAGCCCTACAGAAAGCACAAGAAGGAAAACTCCAAGCTAAGGAAGTTAGATGCACCCATAGAAACACAGACAATAGATAACCCCAGAGCAGCAAATCCCAAAAAGGGAAATACACACACACTAAAACCAAAAGATAACAGGAACTAACAATCACTGGTGATTAACATCCCTTAATACCAATGGACTCAATTCACCTATAAAAAGACACAAGCTAACAGAATGGATATGAAAACAGGATCCATCCTTCTGTTGCATATAAGAAACACACCTCAACTTCAAAGACAGACACTATCTCAGATTAAAAGGCTGGGAAAAGACTTTCCAATCAAATGGACTTAAGAAGCAAGCTGGTGTAGCTATGCTAATATCTAACAAAATAGACTTCAAATTAAAATCAATCAAAAGAGATTGGAAAGGACATTACATATTCATTACAGGAAAATTCCAATAGATGAAGTCTCAATTTATGCTCCAAATACAAGGGCACACACATATGTAAAAGAAACATTACTAAAGCATAAATCACACATCAAACCCCACATACTAGTAGTGGGAGACTTCAATACCCCACTCTCACCAATGGACAAATTTGCCAGACAGAAATCGAACAGAGAAATAAGAGATCTAACAGATATTATGACGCAAATGGACTTAATAGATACCTACAGAACATTCTACCTAACACAAAAGAATATAATTTCTTCTCAGTACCCCATGGAACCTTCTCTAACAATCACAAATGCAGTCACAAAGCAATCTCATCAGATACAAAAAAAAAAAAATGGGATAACCTCCTATACTTTATCAGATTACCATGGCTTACAGTTATACTTCAACAAGAACAAAAATTACACAAGGCCTACAATCTCATGGAAACTGAGTAATGCTCAACGGAATCACCAATGGTCAAGGAATAAAGAAAGAAAGAAATTAAAGACTTCCTAGAATTCAATGAAAATGAATATACAACATACTCAAACTTATGAGACACTATGAAAGCAGTGCTAAGAGGGAAATTCATAATATTAAAAGCCTACATAAAGAAGTTGCATAAATCACAAACTAGCAATTTAACAGCACACCTTAAAGCTCTAGAACAAAAAGAAGCAAATTCACCCTGGAAGAACAGATGCCAGGAAATAATCAAATTGAGGGCTGAAATCAATGAAACAGAAACAAAGAGAACAATACAAAGAATCAATGAAACAAAGAGTTGGTTCTTTGAGAAAATCAACAAGATAGACAAGCCCTTATCCAAACTAACCAAAGGGCAGAGGGAGAGCACCCAAATTAACAAAATCAGAAATGAAAAGGGAGACATAACAACGGACAATGAGGAAATCCATAGAATCATCAGGTCATACTTCAAATACCTGTACTCCACAAAACTGGAAAATCTGAAAGAAATGGTCAGTTTTCTGCATAGTTATCCAAATACCAAAATTAAAATCAAGACCAAATGAACAATTTAAATAGACCTATAACCCATAAAGAAGTAGAAACAGTCATTAAAAGTCTCCCAACCAAAAAAGCCCCAGACCAGATGGTTTCAGTGCAGAATTCTACCAGAATTTCAAAGAAGAGCTAATACCAATACTCTTCAAATTGTTCCACACAATCGAAACAGAAGGAACATTACCAAACTCTTTTTATGAGGCTACAGTTACCCTGATACCCAAACCGCACAAAGATGCAACAAAGAAAGAGAATTACAGACCAATCTCCCTCATGAACACTGATCCAAAAATACTCAATAAAATACTAGCAAAGTGAATCCGAGAACACATCAAAAAATATTATCCACCATGACCAAGTAGGCTTCATCCCAGGGATGCAAGGATGGTTCAACATTCCAAAATCTGTCAATGTAATACCCTATATAAACAAACTGAAAGAAAAAAATCACATGACCATCTCATTAGATGCTGAAAAAGCCTTTGACAATATCCAACACCTCTTCATGTCTTTTGGAGACATCAGGAATATAAGGAACATATCTAAACATAATAAAGGCAATTTATAGAAAGCCAACAGCCAACATCAAATTAAATGAAGAGAAACTCAAAGAGATTCCACTAAAATTAGGAACAAGGGAAGGCTGTCTACTCTGCCCATATCTATTCAATATAGTACTTGAAGTTCTAGCTAGAGCAATAAGACAACAAAAGGAGATCAAGGGGATACAAATTGGAAAGGAGGAAGTCAAACTTTCGCTATTTGCAGACAATATGATAGTATACATAAATGACCCCAAAAAATCGACAAGGGAACTCCTATAGCAAATAAACACCTTCAGTAATGTGGCAGGTTATAAGATTAACTAAAAAAAAAAAAATCAGTAGCTCTTGTATATACAAATGATAAACATGCTGACAAAGAAATAAGAGAAGCATCACCCTTTACAATAGCCACAAATAATATAAAACACCTTGGGGTAAGTCTAACTAAGCAAGTGAAAGACCTGTATGACAAGTCCTTTAAGTCTCCGAAAAAAAAAATTGAAGAAATTAGAAAATGGAAAGATCTACCATGCTCATGGATAGGTGGGTTTAACGTAGTAAAAATATCAATCTTACCAAAAGCAATCTACAGATTCAGTGCAATCCCCATCAAAATACCAATACAATTCTTCACAAACCTGGAAAAAAACATTACTCAACTTCATATGGAGAAACAAAAAACCCAGAATAACTAAAATAATCCTGTAGAATAAAGCAACCTCTGGAGGCATCACCATCCCTGACCTCAAGCTCTACTATAAAGCTATAGTAATAAAAACAGCTTGGTATTGGCATAAAAAACAACATGTGGACCAATGAAATCAAATTGAAGATCCTGACATTAATCCACACACCTATGAACATCTGATTTATTACAAAGAAGCCAAAACTGTACAATGGGAAAAAGGAAGTATCTTCAACAAATGGTGCTGGTATAACTAGATGTCATCATGTAGAAGATTGCAAATAGATCCATATCTATCGACATGCACAAAACTCAAGTCCAAGTAGATCAAAGACCTTAACATAAATCCAGTTACACTGAACCTGATAGAAGAGAAAATAGGAAGTAGCCTTGAATGCACTGGCACAGGAGATACTTCATGAATATAACACCAGTAGCACAGACACAGAGAAACAATTAATAAATGGGACGTCCTGAAACTGAGAAGCTTCTGTAAGGCAAAGGACATGGTAAAACAAAATAACAGCCTACAGAATGGGAAAAGATCACCAACCCCACATCTGACAGAGGGCTGATCTCCAAAATATACAAAGAATTCAAGAAGCTAGACATCAAAATACCAAATAATTCAATTTAAAAATGTGCTACAGAGCTAAGCAGAGAATTCTCAACAGAAGAATCTCAAATGGCTGAAAAACATATAAGGAATTGCTCAACATCCTTAGTCATCATGGAAATGCAAATCAAAATGACTCTGAGATACCATCTTACACCTGTCAGAATGGCTAAGATCAAAAACACTGAAGACAGCTTATGTTGGAGAGGATGTGGAGCAAGAGAAACACTCATCCACTGTTGGTGGGAGTGCAAACTTATACAACCACTTTGGAAATCAGTATGGCAGTTTCTCAGAAAATTGGGAATCAATCTCCCTCAAGACCCAGCTATACCCCTCTTGATCATATACCCAAGGAATGCTCCATCAAACCAGAAGGACACATGCTCAACTATGTTCATAGCAGCATTATTCGTAATAGCCAGAACCTGGAAACAACCTAGATGCCCGTCAACCAAAGAATGAATACTACTCATTAATGGAAGTAAGGGGTGGCAATAGAAGGTAGGGGATGGGGGGTGAGAACATAAGGGAACAGGATGGTAGAGCTGGAACAGGGACAGAGTGGGAGAGCAATGAAAGAGATAACATGATAGAAGGAGACATCATGGGGACCGGAAGAAACCAGGTGCTAGGGAAGGTTCTAGGAATCCACAAGGATGACCTCAACTTAGACTACTAACAATAGTGGAGAGGGTACCTGAACTGGCTTACTGCAGTATTCAGATGGGTGAATACCTTGCCATCATAGAGCCTTCATCCAGTAACTGATGGAAGCCAATACAGAGATCCATAGTCAAGCACCAGGCCAAGCTCCAGAAGTCAGGTCGATGAGAGAGAAGAGGGATTCTATGAGCAAGGGACATCAAGATCATGATGGGGAAACCTATAGAGACAACCAAACAAAACTAGTGGGAACTCATAAACTTTAGATCAACAACTGTGGAGCCTCCATGGGACTGGACTAGGTCCTCTGCATAAGCAAAACAGTTGTGTAGCTTAATCTGCTTAAGGGACCCCTGGTAGTAAGATCAGGATCCATCCTTGGTGTATGAGCTGGCATTTGGAGCCCACTACCTATGGTGGGACACCTTGCATAGCCTTGATGCAGGGTGAAGGGCTTGGACCTGCATCAACTGAATGTACCAGGCTCTGCTGACTCCCCATAGATGGCCTTACATTTTCGGAGAAGGGAATGGGGTTGGGGGAAAGGCTGGGGTGGGAGGAAGGAAAAGAGGGGATCTGGGTTTGGTATGTAAAATGAATAAAAAGTTCTTAATTTAAAAAAAAACAACCATTTAAAGAAACAGATACTAAGGATATCAGAGATTTAATAATAAGAAATCTCATTAACAGAGCTGCTTGTCCTGGGTCAATGAGGCCAATAAAATTAGAAGCCAAGATTCTATAATTAGCAGCAAATAATCCAGTTAACATCAATATGTGATAACAATGTTAATCTTCTCATGAACCGGGCTTAACCTATTTAAAAGGAAACCGTATGTGCCTTCTGATAGTTTCTCTCATGTAATACTACTGGAGAGGTTTAGCATCTACAGTCCACATGAAAAAAAATCCCATTGGGAAGGATCAGGAAGTTTTAGATTAGAAAACAGCTTTGTTAGAAGCCACTATCAAGCATGTCGGGTTTCTGTCTCCCATAACACATGAACCATGTTAAAAAAAATCCTTCCACATCTGCTATAGTTTAGATGTTGAATATCTCCCCAAGAGCAGGTGTTGAAGACTTGGTATCCAGCAATCAGAAGTAGAGGAAACTTTAAGGAGATCCACCCAATGGAAGATGTCAGAATCTGGCTCCGACATGTCAAAGGGTTCTTGGGGGTAGGAGAGAGGAATGAGGAAGTATTAGATAGAAATATAGATGGAGACAAGAAAGACAGAGACACAGTATAGTTTCTGGAGGGCCCTGGGTCAATACCCAGCCGCCCAGAGTTTTATTCTAAAGTACTTTTTATACACTACCGGGGGGGGGGGGGGAGGCAGAAGACCTCCCCCTTTCAAGATTGAACCACAACATACAGCCAAGTGTAGACCCTTCAAAACACCTCGTAACCACGCCCCTGGCCAAATCATCCTATTATGCAGCCCTGCTGGGTAAAGCAAGCTCAGATTTTCTGACCTTAAGTAAGGCCTTACTATTGAGGCTCTGTGGGCCCCCACAGGAAGGGAGTTTAGGTTGTTGAGAGGCTGGTTCAAAAGTGATTGTGGGACTTCGGTCTTTCTCCTCTATTCTCACATCCCAGACACAAAATGAATCATTTTGCAAACCCTGTGCTTCCAGCATGCTGGGCTACCACCATCCCCAACCAGAGATCAAAAGCAAAGGGTTATCTACCCATGACTGAAACCTCAAAAACTGTGAACTGAAATCAGCCTCGCCCTTTGTCTCTTAGAAGGTGATTCTCCCAGGCATGTGTATAGTAACAGAATGAGGAACTGATGATATCAAAGAATTTCTGTTGTTTCGAGTCTCACACATTAAAACAGGAGTACATTCCCTAAGTGGTATATGGCCTCCAGTGCTGCTGCACCTGCCTATGTGGAACTCTATCTATGGCCTTCTCCAGAACCTCCTCACATGGACTTGAGTCCCTGTAAAGCAGCCTCACTTACCTAACCCTAAGTGGGGATACCATTTTTTGCTTTCTTAGAGTGTGTGAATTAGATATGAGATTACATTTTATTGAGGCTATGGTCTCAGGTATGAACAATGACGTATTGTTAAACATTTTATTTTATCTCCAATTTCCTATAGAACTCAGGTATGAGTATCATCTTAGAATCATCTTAAATATAATCATGTGATAGAAATAACTCTAAGAATGTATTATGCAAACAAAAATAGGCCTGACTTTTAGAAATGAATCACTAGTAACTCATCTTGTCTTAAAACATGTTCATATTTTATCAATATATATCCTTTACAGGAAAAATCCAGTTACTTGGGAGATCATAGTAACTACAGTATTGTGATGGGTAGTCTTATATGGCTCAGAGGTTAAGAGCACTGGCTACTCTTCCAAAGGTCCTGAGTTCAATTCCCAGCAACCACCTGGTGGCTCATAACCATCTATAATGAGATCTGGTGCCCTCTTTTGGCCTGTAGGCACACATGCAGGCAGAACACTGTGTACATAATAAATAAATAAATCTCTAAAAAAAAAAAAAAAAGAAGAAGAAGAAGAAGAAAAAGATGATATAAGCTAGAATTATCTGAAAGGACCTTCAATCCAGCTGTAAGTCATTTTCTTAATTAGTGATTATTGAGGGAGGGCCCAGCCCATTGTGGGTGGTGTCATCCCTGGACTGGTGGTCCTGGGTTCTGTAAGAAAGCAGGCTGAGCAAGCTATGGGAAAAAAACCAGTAAACAACATCGCTCCATAGCCTCTGCATCATTCCATGTCTCCAGGTTCCTGCTCTGCTTGAGTTTCTGTCCTGATTTCCTTTGATGATGAACTGTGATATGGAAGTACAAGGTGAATAGACCCTTTCCTCCCTAAGTTGCTTTAGTCATAGTATTTCATCACAGGAAGAGTAACTAAGACAAGTACAATCCAGCTTTCAGATTAGAATCTGGATTTAGGTTCTGTTGATGGAGAAAAGGAAAACCAATCCTATCCTGTTTGTCCAAAGTACGTCTGGCTATCTAAAGGGTAACCCAGCAGTCAGGAGTACCCAAATACATTAGAGCAGCAGCAACAGCTTGAAATTTATCACATCTCCATACTCTGATATGAACTCCAATTTCTTCTTGATTTCAACAAATATTGCAAATTATATATACATCTTAATTTCTTCAGTGAGTTGGAGCCCATGAGGTAGATAGATAGATAGATAGATAGATAGATAGATAGATAGATAGATAGATAGATAGATAGATAGATGAATGATAGAGAGATAGAGAGATGGCAGATCTATCTGTATATGTATATGAGAGGGGACATATTTGAGTAGTTAGCTCTGATAACAGGCTGAGCTGTTCCCACATAGCTGGATACTCTTATATCTGTAGCTTGTTTCTGTCTAAATCAAAAAGTTAGAGAACCAGTGGCCACTGAATTTAGTCCTAGAGAAAAGAAGACCCATCCCAACCAAAGGACAGGAAGTCTTCACTGATGCCCAAGGACAGGTTGTGTATAATCCAGCTCCACAACGGAGAGAGACATACATATGAGTCTTTTGTTATTCTTCTCTGGAATGGCCAGCACTCTTGAGTTAGTCCACCTAGACTAACATATGCCAAATTCCTGGGGAAAGATCCTCAGAAACACTCAAGATAGCCCATACCAGTTTTCTAGCTGTTCCTCACTCCGCTCAATGTGACACTGAAAACTAGCCAGCACAGTAGAAAACATAGTAAAAATACCTCGCAAATAAGCATGCAGCTTTCATAAGCTCTTGCTTTACAGTCTTCTGTAAGTTTTCTTGCTTTTACAGTCTTGTTAATGGAATATGAGGGGAAAGCAAAGACTAATAATAACACTCTCTTTCTGAGAGAGAGGAGCAGAATAAACTGGTGAGAACTGTTTCAACCACTTTCAAAGCAGATTTGAGAGCAGACTCCGAATCCAGTTACCATATTCAAAACTCCTCCCTTTGGGAGCTGAGTTCTTAGCATACGGCTCCCTAGACCCCCACCCCCCATTCTTGATCTAGAGTGCAGACTCTAAAGAACAACAGTGAAAGTTTCATATAGCTAGAGAGGGGAGGCTTCCTATGCACTGCCACGTTGAAACTTAAAGACCTTATTAAAATGCATAACAAATCCTTCATCACCAAAGGGCAAAAGTAGCTTTCAATACTTCATAAGGGCATACATATGTTATTACTGCCTGGTACAGAAAGTAGCTCAAACGCTTTCCAGAAGTTTCCTTCCTATCATAGAAAAAAGGGGGTCTGCTTTTATCCACTTAATCCCTCAACAGTATCAGAGTATAATTATTTAAAATCTTATGTTGTAACTAGGGGGAGAGAATTGCACTGTTTACACGTTTAAATGAAGTCCTCAATTCCCTAAAATTCTGATACAATTTTTAAAAATCTGCTTCTTCATCTCATACTCTGATATCCCCTGCGGCATCTGCTGTGAGTCATGTTTTTAAGTCTGTACATGTCAGATACACTGCCACGGCTCTCACGTTATTAGTCCAATAGAGCTTTTCACTAACTCTACAGAGTCAAATATGCCCAACACTGCACTGAGGTGGTTTCCAATTTTTGTTGAATTCCTTTTTAACCTGAAACTCACAAGATTAAATTTTAATTTCTTCAACAACAACAACATCATGAAACCCAAAACCTATTTCAGTAGCACAGCTTCATAACACCTATTAACCCTTTAAGCCATAGTCCAAACTGAGCTGTTATTGAGTCTCACTTGGTACACCATTCATTCAACTTTAATTCTAGAAATGCTTTGACATTCGCCCTGGGTCTTTATGTCTGTTGGCCCCATCTTTACAGCATTCAGCAGATTTTATTCCGACCCAGTTAATCCCTAATGTTCAACCGAACCCATAAAGGATTCCTGACCAAGCAAGACACAGAAATGGGAAGCATGTTCCCCTAACCCGCTGTCCTACTTCATGGCTCCATTCCTGGCTTCAAGCCTCTCTCATTCAAACAGAATCATCCAAATGGAGGGAAGAGAAGGGGAGTGTGGACTGACAGGGGAGGAAAGAAGGAAAGGGGGAAGAACTAGAAGATATCATGAGAGAGGAGTGGTGGGGAATTTCTTCCCTGCTCTCTCTCTCTCTCCTTGCTTCTATGCTGAGTTCTGGTTAGGTATCTTCCTTGATAGAAGCTTATCACAATCGTCTAAATCTCCACCTACACTCTTTCCTTTCTCCTTCCAATTCCCCACCCTACTGTCCCACAGGGTCCTCAGCATGCTCTCTAGGTCCACTAAATTTGTTACACCTTTGTATTTCCTAATTAATGCTCCTCTTGTTGAGCGATTTGAGTTCTGTTTCCTGACAGAATTTCATCTGATGTTCTCATCTTACAAAAGACCAATGAAAATCTTATAGAGAAGATTCAAGCACCAAAAAGGACCTGAGGATGGCATTCTTCCCATGCTAGTCGTGTAATATGCAGCATGCAGCAGACAACACTGCCATTTACTGGTAGTAATATCAGATGGATTAATAATATTTTCTAATTAATATCATGAGGAATGGTGGATTGTTGTTAGGCCACTGGTAAGAGATTTCTTCTCAAAAAAGAAAACGCATTGCCCCTTTAATTTTGCATCCTAGAATTTTTCCCATGAAATAGGCAACAAGACTCTATTTGTGGGAGAGGTGAGAGTACATCTGCCACTGTAGCTCTTTTTTTTATGCCAAAGTCCCTGCTGTGGGAAAGACAGCAATCTGTCTTAGATATTAATATTGCAGAAAGAAAGCCTGCAGTTGAAGAAAACTGCAGAATCAATCATGCTACAGTCAGAACAGTAAATGTTTAAAAATTACTTTTATTTTTAAATTTTAATTCTTTTGTGTATGTGTTCGCATGTGTGATATGTCTGTGTGTGAGTACAGATATGCGCTGGTGCCACCACACTTGTGAAGAAGTGTTGGAGTATGACTCTCTTCTCTCACCAGGGGCTTCAGGGACAAAGAGAGGTCCTGAGGTGATGGAACTCCAATCATCAAGTATGCATGGCAAGCACTGTTACTCACTGAACCATCTTGTCAGAAGTTATGAATTCTTTAGCTAGAGTGGTGGTCCCTTTCTTTGTTAGTGTCTGGGGAAATGGGAATCTATGTTTAAGTTTTGTGTACAAAGCTTTTTACAGCAAGAACAAGTGTTTGTTTTTGTTTGCTTTGAAGAGAAGCAAGTGAATGTCTGAATCATTTAAGGCATAAGTTCAATAGATTCACTGTATTTACCAAAATTTTTGAGCAAATAGAGCATTTCACAGATCAAATATTCCCAATACACACACACACAGAGAGAGAGAGAGAGAGAGAGAGAGAGAGAGAGAGAGAGAGAGAGAGAGAGAGATGACTGTGGGAAAGAAAGGAAAACCTATGGCTAAGAATACCTACATTTGAGGTAGGAAGGGTACAGCCCATAGTTGGAACTCAAGTGACCTGCTAAAGTCAGAATGTATAGCTATAGAGTGAGTAGGAAATTAGTAATCAATAAAATGGTTCCAAAGACTTGCCCACAGGCCAATCTGATGAATGCAATTCTTTGACTGAGGTTCTCTCTTTCCCAGTGTGTCAAGTTCACAATGAAGGTCAGCCATCACAACAAAAACATGTAATTTATAGTAGATTCTATAGAGTCACTACTCAAAAGCCCATAGATTCTTTATGATTTGTAGCTTGTGCTCTAGTCAACAACTGTCTACACTTGCAAAGACTTGGTGAAGGAGGAACTCACCTAGAGGTTCTTGGGAGTTATGCCCCAAGCAGAAGCCAATGATTGATTAATGCTATAGTCCATTATCTTGCCTCTTTCACCCAAGTGAGGATACTGTATGCATTTTGTGTCCATGTTATACTACTGAGTATCTGCCTGGGGATTACACCTTGTCTCTTTCTCATTTTGTTACTGAATTTTCTGTAATTTACTCAGAATACTTCATTGCTTAAGAATTTCCATCTCACACTTGGCTTCTAAGGAACTTATCTCAACACATAAGCCTTCAGCTAAAGTGGGAAGAAGAAAATGTGCTGAAAATAGCAGCCAAGAGTTAATTAGCAAAAGGAAGGCATTGTGGTTGATTAATTGAACCAAGAACTTATATGTTGAAACACACAGAACTCTTAACTGAAGCCCAATTATCCAACCTGAGGGATTAATCACAGCTCTGTCCATTTGTAAAGTCATGGTGCGTTACTGAAAACATAATGAAGTTGGAACTCCAAATAGTTGATAGCTCAAAGAAACCCTTGCTGCCACACCAGGTAATTCTAAAGCCATGCATATGCATATTTGTAAAAATAAAGTATGTCTATCAGTTATCATTTCTGCCCCTGTATGTAACTGACTTTTTCCATTTAACAGATCAACTATGATTTATCAATCTCATTGCATTAGTATGCTTTAATTTTACTCAAAAGCATTATCAAAATCAATACAGTGGTAAAAGAAAACGAGGAAGTATGAATACACCAACCCATTATTGAATCCAATAAAGCAGAATTAGATCTGATTGGTAGATAAATTTTTACCTGGGTAGGTAAAAACTCTCCAATAGAAAAATGGAAATGGATCATAGGTGTTAAATAGAAATGACATTTTCTAAACACCCTGATTTTGTTACCCAGACTTTAAAAGCACACTTATGTTTGATGTTTTATAAAGTAAAAATGCAAATAAAATCTGACAGAACATGTTTAGGATAGACTCTATGGGGCTCTATCTTGCAGGACCCACAGAGCCCATGGGAACAGGAAAATAGTCCTATGTCAGCAGCTGCCTCCTCTAGAGTGCAGAGACCCATAAGGCCGTTCCCATTAGGTTCCAAGCTGAAACAGGGTCAGTGGGTGGACCTGGGGAGATCTTTACCTAATGTAGAGCAGACAAATGTAGCATGAATCTTAGAGAGTCTTATTAATAAAATCAAACTTGAGCCAGGTATTGGGGTGAACACTGGAAGGTCAGAGAGACAGAATAAGCCACAGCTATCTCACCTCACCGGATTCTCAGCTGGTCTTGCTTCCTCAGACTGGAAGCCTCTCAGTCCTCATCCAGAATGGGTCTCAGCTGAACTGCTGCTAGAAGCCTGAAAGCTTAACCAGGCCAAATGCTTCTCCAGGCCAAATGCCTCTCCAGGGCAAAATGCCTCTAGTTTCTGGTCCTCACGCCTTATATACCTTTCTGCTTTCTACCACCACTCCCTGGGATTGAAGGCTGGCTTTCTGGGATTAAAGGCGTAGGTCACCATGCTTGGGTGTATCCTTGAACACATGAATTTCTGCCTCTGGAATGCTAGGATTAAAGGCGTATGCTACCACTGCCTATCCTCATGTTTAATATTGTGGCTGTTCTGTCTCTGACCCCAGATAAGTTTATTAAAGTACACAATATTTTGGGGAACATAATACCACCACAGACAAACTCTGAGGAGCTCTACACCAGAGAAATACCTTTTCTTGGTCCATTGGATGGAAAGTGTGGGTTTTGCCTCAGATTTTCATGTCATCTTCATTGAAAGCTCTAGGATTTAAGCTGCCTACCACCCTGGCAGGGATACTTGGCAGGGGAATGAAAAATGTTCAGATTCTTGGGTCTAGCGCTCTCAAACAGTAAGGCTATAGCTACCTAGCTCTCAGCCTTTTCTGAGAATTGATTCATATATTTTAGTCCAGACTAAGTCACCATCACAGAGGGAGATAGGATGGGATATGATTATCTTGTATGAACTGGAAGTGGATGGATAAAACCTCTGTGATATTTTCTTTCCTATAGAACATCAGGACTGGGCTCTTAACTGGTTCCCTTCTGGCTGTTTTCTCTTCTTTGAATTAACTTCTCCTCTGCTTCTGTATTTTTCATGTATCCTTCAAACAATGATATTTGAGTGTTGTTATTACCTTTCCACATGCCAATCAAAATTTTTCTCCAAAAGGTTCATGCTTTCATTAACTAGCTGGTCCCCATCAAACGTTATTTTAGGGGAAGCTACTGAGGGCTTCTTTCTTCTATTATTTGCCAGCTCTTGGGGTAATAAGGTTATGCCTTAATAACCTCTACTTGTGACAAACAAGAAGGTTTTATGAGAGACTCAGGCTACCACCACAATGCCACGGATTTTAATACCAATTTGTCACTACAAACCCATGGATTTTTAGCTTATTTCAGTCCATTGAATTAAATCCTATTCCAATCCATTATAGTCTTTATTCCATTTATGTTCAAATTCTTCAATTTCTGGGTCTTTAGGCCCTTCTTCAAATTGCTTCTTTATCCTTTGGCAAGACCATTTATAGTATAATATTTCCCTTACTTTCTTTTTTTTCCTTTTTTATTAATAAGAAATTTTCTATTCATTTTATATACCAACCACAGATGATTCTCTCCTCCCTCCTCCTGTCTCCCAGCCTTCCTCCCCAACCCACCCCTCACTCCCATCTCCTCCAAGGCAGCAGAGCCTGATACACTCAGTTTAGGCAGGTCCAAGGTTCTCCTCCTGCATCAAGGCTGTGTAAGGTGTCCTACCATAGGCACTGGGCTCCAAAAAGCCTACCCATGCACCAGGGATGTGGATCCTGATGCCACTGCCAAGGGTCCCTTAAGCAGGTCAAGCTAAACAACTGATCTCAAATGGCTGAAAGACATTTAAGGAATTGATCAAAAATCCTTAGTCATCAGGTTAATGCAAATCAAAATGATTCTAAGATACCATCTTACACCTGTCAGAATGGCTAAGATCAAAATCACTGAAGACAGCTCATGTTGGAGAGGATGTGGAGCAAGGGGAACACTCCTCCACTGTTGGTGGGAGTGCAAACTTATACAGCCACTTTGGAAATCAATATAGCGCTTTCTCAGAAAATTGGGAATCAACTTCCGTCAAGACCCAGCTATACCACTCTTGGGCATATACCCATGGAATGCTCTATCAAACCACAAGGACACATGCTCAACTGTGTTCATAGCAGCACTATTTGTAATAGCCAGAACCTGGAAACAACCTAGATGCTCTTCAACTGAAGAATGGATAAATAAAATGTGGTACATATACATAATGGAGTACTACTCAGCAGAGAAAAACAATGACATCATGAGGTTTGCAGGCAAATGGATGGATCTAGAAAAAATCATCCTGAGTGAGGTAACCCAGACTCAGAAAGACAAACATGGTATGTACTCACTCATAGGAGGATACTAGATGTAAAACCAAGATGTCTAGACTGCTACTCACAACTCCAAGGAGGCTACCTAGAAAACAGGACCCTAAGAAAGACACAGGGATTGCCCAATGACAGAGAAATGGATGAGATCTACATGAACAACATGGACGTGAGTGGGGGTAATGAAGGGCAAGGGTCGAGGGAAAGAGAGCTTGGGGGAGTGGGAGATCCCAGCTGAATCAAGAACAGAGAGGGAGAACAAGAAATAAGAGACTATGATAAATGAAGACCACATGAGAATAGGGAAGAAGCAAAGTGCTAGAGAGGTCCACAGAAATCCATAAGAATGACTCTACCATAGACTGCTGGCAATAGTCGAGAGGTTGCCTGAGCTGTCCTGCTCTGGTGATTGGATGGCTGAATACCCTAACTGTCATCATAGAACCCTCATCCAGCGACTGATGGAAGCAGATGCAGAGATCCAAGGCCTGGTCCCAGGTGGAGCTCCAGGAGCCCAATCGATGAGAAAGAGGAGGGATTCTATGAGCAAGAGCTATCAAGACCATGACTGGAAAAAGTACAGAGACAACTAGCCCAACTAGTGGAAACACATGAACTGTGGATCAATAGCTGAAGAGCCTCCATGGTACTGGACTAGTCCCTCTGGATAAGCAAGACAGTTGTTTAGCTTGAACTGTTTAGGGGGCCCCAGGCAGTGGGATCAGGACCTGTCCCTAGTGCATGAGCCAGCTTTTTGGAGCCTAGTGCCTATGGTGAGACACTTTGTGCAGCCTTGGTGCAGGGAGGAGGGGACTGGACCTGCCTCAACTGAATCTACCAGGTTGGGCTGAATCCCCAGGGGAGACCTTGCCTTGGAGGAGGTGAGAATGGGGGGTGGGTAGGGGGGAAGGCTCGGGGGCGGGAGGAGGGAGGACAGGGGAATCTGTGGTTGGTATGTAAAATGAATAGAAAAATCTCTTAATAAAAAAAATGAATAAAAAAATAGCATTTCCTTCTCAAGATTGAAAAAGATTAACATATTTATCAACCAATTTTTCACTTGGTCAGCTCATCCTTGAATTAAATAAGAACATTACTTAGATGCACATAAAATATGGTATAGTTTTATTAAGAATAGGGAGTCTTATTTATTTATATATTTTATTTTTAAATTATATGTAATATTTTCCATAAAACACAGATGACAAAATAAAATTTTATTTAATATCTACAACATGCCGTATTCAATGTAGCACATAGTGCATATTCTACACCTAGATAGTTATATACAGTTCTCACTGAGTGTCCTACTAGTGAGAGCTAAAGGAAGCATGCTTTGTACTGTGTGTTGTGTTTGCTTGAAAATCTTCAAGCAATACACTTCTCTTATAGTGTTTGAACAAGCAAAAGGGAAAAAATAATTCTCAGTTCCTAGATTTCCCTAAAACACTTTCCCAGTCAATTATACTTTTTTTCTATTTTTTCAGTTTGAGGAGCTCTATAAACTCTCAGTTTCTTTAGACCAGAGTAAAACATGACGCAAGAATTTCAGAAGAGCCAAGCACATTCTTCTTGACCTTGATCCAACTGTGTGGAGAACTAAGAACATACTAATTGCTTTCCTGACACATTTGACTTGCTCTGACTTTGCAGGGTGTTGTCAATGCTACTGCCTTTCTGTGTATCATTGGGATGAGTTCCCTTCAGCAGCAAGTATGAAATAGATTTTTAATACAAGACCCATTTACTCCCTGCTAATTCAGTTTCACAAGGCAGAATGGAAATGAGTAACTGTTCCATGGATCTGAGGCTGTGGTATATTTTCTCAAATATGAAATTAAAACATTCTCTCTTCATATTTGTAAACAAATCAGGCCAACTAACTCATTTCATACGATCAGGAATCCCAATCTGTATTTAGAGGATGCTAGCACTGGTATTCTGAGACTTCATTTGGCATCTCTCCATGGAGATATAATAAATAGGAATTGCATCATAAAATGTAATCTCTAAAGGACTCTAAGGAGAACTTTCAAATGTTCTAAAATATCAGGAAAAGTGGAGTATGCAATTAGAGGCATCGTATCTAGACAAATAGTCTGTTCCTACAGCATGTATTTTCATTCCCTCTGAACTACCATGTAGAATCAGAATTTACTCTGAGAATCACTAACCACATGACCAAATCTTGAACACAGAGCATCTTTCACTATACAGACACTTTAGAGTGTTAAGAAACTTAGTGGCCATCCTCAATAAGTACCAACCACCATGTGTCATTGTTCATGTCAATGACGGGAATATAGCAACACTTGAGAATTTATGGAATGACCTTTGCACAGAATACTTACATCACATTGAAGATGCTTACATTGAATTTGAATACTAGCAAATACTAGTTTTGACTTCTCCACGTATACATCTGCTCCTTTGCTAGCCCACAAGGATCACTACAAATGGTTGTTCACTGCAAACATGCATGGGTTTCAGACCCATGTTAATGAAAAGAATGTGAGTTTCCTACAGAGAAGTGTCATTCTCCATGGTTTAATACATCAGATATTCACTTCCTGTCCACGTAACTGTCCTGTACATGTTTTATAGACAGTTTACCACATGTTGATTCAAGTGTCCAGGCTCTTCCATCTAGACTCTCTGCCACTAGGTGTTGAGTTCCACCAGAAGTGGTGAGAACAAAAAGTTGAGGAGACATGTTTCTTATATAGAAGAGTACTGCTGAGGACAACTTTAAGAGCCATGCCATATTGCCTGCCTGAGTTAAGTTTCTGTTGTCCAGTATTGAGCCACTAACCAGAAACTTTTGACATGCCTGGACAAGTCTTGAGTTATTAGAAAATAACTTAACATTTCCTTATCTTTCTGCTACATTGACCATTAGTAACAATGTTTTGTGGTTAGGTTGCTTGGTTGGGTTGCTTGGCAACTCAACAGTCCCCTCATCTTTTCCCAAAGAAAGTTTCCTGGTCTGCTTACTATAAAACCCACCTGAGAAAAATAAAATTTTGCAGCTTGATCAGAATACTGTCTTGCTGTCATTTCTTTATGTCTCTTGTCCCTTTCATTCGCCATTCCCCCTTCTAGGGTCTCTGCTGAAAATCCCGCTGGCCAGGACAGAGTACAATGTGACATACATTATTTTTTTTTTTTTTTTTTGGTTTTTCGAGACAGGGTTTCTCTGTGTAGCTTTGCGCCTTTCCTGGAGCTCACTTGGTATCCCAGGCTGGCCTCGAACTCACAGAGATCCGCCTGCCTCTGCCTCCCGAGTGCTGGGATTAAAGGCGTGCGCCACCAATGCCCGGCTGACATACATTATTCCTGCACCCATTCCATTAGGAAAAAAAAAAAAAAAAACAGTTATCCAACTTGACTTAGATGCAAGTCCAGTCAGTGATTGTAGAGCTAGGCTGTTCAGATTCTCCCAAGAGCTGCAATCTAGCAGAAACTGTATGAATCTAGAGGTTTCTCAGTTTCTGTGCAGAATTCAGTGTGTCTGAGATGAGTGTGTGAATGCTAGTATATTGGAGAACAGCTCTCTGAGGATAAAATGGGAAAGGCAGACTGTACTAGCCTAGTGCTTACCAGGAAATAGTTATAACTGGAAGGAACAATAAATTTGCTGTTTGGATTCTAAATAACATCAACTTTGTGTCCGTTTTTGCTTCCCCAAAGCCTAATGCACGTTTACTATCCCTTGCCCATTCGTGCTCGATCTCCCAAGAGAAACAGACCAGCTGGAGGCCATGTCCATGATGCAGACAGATGACAATTTACCCAGTGGCTTCAGGCTTACCTGTTTCTCGCCTTCACCTTATTAAGAGTACGGCTTGGGATAAGGCAAATAAAAAACTTGAGTAAACAAATAAGGTGCAGTGAATAGCGGGAGACAAGGGTCCCAGACGAGGGTTTCTGAGTATGTACAATCCACTAAGGGTTTTAGGAGAGAAATTTTCCAGCAAGGAGAACAATAAATGATTACTCAAAAGTTATTTTATTTAAAGCACAATAACTGGAATAACTTGAGAGTAATTATCCCAAAGAATCTCTGACCAGTTTCTTACAGAGTTCTTTCTCTTACTTTATACTTTCATTTTTATATGTATTTTCCTTTTATTTATTTACATTTACTATTTACTTACATTTACATTTATTTTACATTATTTATTTATTTTGTGTGGGAAGGTTGCTGGGGGAATGTCTGACTAACATATCCTCCAACATACTGAAAGCCAACTATTTTGACAGCTAATAGCTCATGTCTGCCCCTCCTGCAGGCCATTGTCCTCAGCCTGGCAACGAACTTGGTGGAGATGTTGAACATGGGCCCTCGTATTGACCTGGGGCAGCACTGAGACAATCGCTGTCTGACCTGTGCTACAAACAAATGGCTTCTGTACTGCCCCCGCAGTATGTTGCTCTGAGAGAGTATCATGTGTGATCAGGATGGCACTGGCCTCTAGCTATGGCCTATCAGTAACCATTTCCCTATGTTCCCTCCTGCCTGCTCACTACCCTTCTCCAGAGAGTCCTATGGCATCATAATCCCTGGTTGGGCTTGTAGAAACCCTAACTTAAGACACCACAGTACAGTTTGAAAAATAGAGTAAAGGGAAGAATGCCCACAGCAGAGAGTACAGGACGTAAGGATCTGTTTAAGAGGTCTTCACTAACCCGAAAACTATAGAA
This sequence comes from Peromyscus melanophrys, assembly GCA_902168415.1. Classification (NCBI taxonomy): domain Eukaryota; kingdom Metazoa; phylum Chordata; class Mammalia; order Rodentia; family Cricetidae; genus Peromyscus; species Peromyscus melanophrys. The sequence goes on along the minus strand of CABHPR010157572.1, from coordinate 14,540 downwards.
AAGTCCTAAGAGAATGGCTCCTAGAAGATAATAATATAAGCAAAGATAGCCTGCCTTACAGTCCTGAGAACAGTACAGTACAAAGAAAGCCACAAGAAAAGCCACAGCACAGAACTTCACTCATGACAAAAAAAAAAAAAAAAGAAGAAAGAAAGAAAAAAAAAAAGGCGTCAAGGTACAAACAGTGACAGGCTTTGCAAACACTCTCTGTACAGCGAAACAGTGATACACAGTCCAAGCCACTCAAGCACACACCTTTGTCATTTCATGCCAAGCCCAGTGCGATTCACTTCTGGTGTATTCCAAGGTTTTCTCTGCAGACCCATAATTCTGTCTCCCAGGAAAATTGCATAGTGGCCTTCACCCCCTAACAAACTTTGTATTGATGGATTGGCCCCCTCTGGGAGCATAGTTACTGCAAAGGGAGTAAATTTATTTTGTTTGTCATTCAGACCTGTGCGCCTCCACGGCCTGCTGCACGTTCACTATCCCTAGCCCGCGCTTTATCTCCCATGAGAAACAGACCACCTGGAGGCCATGTCCATGATGCAGACAGATGACAATTTACCTGGTGGCCTAAGGCTTACCTGTTTCTCGCCTTCACCTTATTAAGAGTATGGCTTGGAATAAGGCAGATAAAAACTTGAGTAAACAAATGAGGTGCAGTGAATAATGGGAGGCCAGGGACCCAGAAGAGGGTTTCTGAATATGTACAATCCACTAAGGGTTTTAGGAGAGAAATTTTCCAGCAAGGAGAACAATAAATGATTACTCAAAAGTTATTTTATTTAAAGAAGAATAACTGAAATAACTTGGGAGTGATTATCCCAAAAGAATACCTGATGGGTTTCCATTGGAGTTCTTTCTCCTGTTTTGTATTTTTATTTTTGTATGCTTTTACATTCATTTATTTATTTTGTGTGGGAAGGTTGGGGCAGGATGTGGGTGAAGGTGTATGCTATGGAAGTCAGAGGGTAACTTGTAGAACTCAGTTCTCTCCTCCCACCATGTGGGTTCTGGGCTTTAAACTCAGAATGTCACACTTACCAGAAAGCATTATTATGGAGTCTTCTACTTTCACCCTCTTTCTGGGTTCTTTCCAAATTGTTCCTTTACCTTTTGTTAATCTAGATGTGGGAAGTGGGAGAGATTGAGAGATGGAGAGGAGAGAGATGGAGACTCCAAAAAAAGGTGCATAAAATGACCTAATTTTTTTCTATTTAATTCTATTTTTGACATAAAAACAATTGCTTAGTTTTCATTTATGAAGGTTTGTCTATTGGTTTGGCTCATTTTGTTTGATGTTTCTTGTGGTAAACATTTGTACAAATGCTAACTCCCTAAGATTACTGGAGCTGAGGCATTCCAACTTGGCTTGCACTCACTGCATAAGAAAGTACTTTTATTCCTCAGAAACAATGTCTTTCTTCAGTACAATTAACACCCTGTGTAGCTAATACTTAAAAATTGTTCTGTGAAATGGTCTGCTGTGCTTTGAATTAAAATGTCTCCCATAAGCTCATGTGTTCGAACTCTTGGTCTCAACCTAGTGGTGCTATCTGGGAAGGTTTAAGAACCTTTAGGAGACAGTAGCTCAACTGAATCACCAATGGGTCAAAAAGACATAAAGAAAGAAATTAAAGACTTCTTAGAATTCAATGAAAATGAATGTACAACATACCCAAACTTATGGGAAACTATGAAAGAAGTGCTAAGAGAAAAATTCATAGCACTAAAGGCCCACACAAGGATGTTGGGGAAATCTCACACTAGTGATTTAACAGCATACCTTAAAGCTCTAAAACAAAAAGAAGCAAACTTACCCGGGAAGAACACATGCCAGGAAATTATCAAATTGAGGGCTTAAATCAATGAATTACAAACAAAGAGAACAATACAAAGAATCAATGAAACAAAGAGTTGGTTCTTTGAGAAAAATCAACAAAATAGACAAGCCCTTATCCAAACTAACCAAAAGGCAGAGGGAGAGCACCCAAATTAACAAAATCAGAAATGAAAAGGGAGACATAACAACGGACAATGAGGAAATCCAGAGAATCATCAGGTCATACTTCAAATACCTGTACTCCACAAAACTGGAAAATCTGAAAGAAATGGTCAGTTTTCTGCATAGTTATCCAAATACCAAAATTAAAATCAAGACCAAATGAACAATTTAAATAGACCTATAACCCATAAAGAAGTAGAAACAGTCATTAAAAGTCTCCCAACCAAAAAAGCCCCAGACCAGATGGTTTCAGTGCAGAATTCTACCAGAATTTCAAAGAAGAGTTAATACCAATACTCTTCAAACTGTTCCACACAATCGAAAGAGAAGGAACATTACCAAACTCCTTTTATGAGGCTTCCATTACCCTGATAACCAAACCACACAAAGATGCAAGAAAGAAAGAGAACTACAGACCAATCTCCCTCATGAACATTGATGCAAAAACTACTCAATAAAATATTGGCAAACCAAATCCAAGAACATATAAAAAAAAGCATCTACCATGACCAAATAGGCTTCATCCCAGTGATACAGGGATGGCTCAACATATAAAAATCTGTCAATGTAATACAATATATAAATAAACTGAAAGAAAAAAACAACAGGATCATCACATTAGATGCTGAAAAAGCTGTCTACAAAATCCAACATCCCTTCATGATAAAGATCTTGGAGAGATTAGAAATACAAGAAACATACCTAAACATAATAAAGGCAATTTACAGCAAGCTGACAGCCAACATCAAATTAAATGGAGAGAAACTCAAAGCGATTCCACTAAAATCAGGAACAAGACAAGACTCTCCACTCTCCCCATATTTATTCAATATAGTACTTGAAGTTCTAGCTAGAGCAATAAGACAACAAAAGGAGATCAAGGAGATACAAATTGGAAAGGAAGAAATAAAACTTTTGCTATTTGCAGATAATATGATAGTACACATAAGTGACCCAAAAATTCTACCAGGGAACTCCTACAGCTGATAAACACCTTCAGCAATGTGGCAGGATACAAGATTAATTCAAAAAAATCAGTAGCTCTCCTATATACAAATGATAAACAGGCTGAGAAAGAAATCAGAGAAACATCACCCTTCACAATAGCCACAAATAATATAAAATACCTTGGGGTAACTCTGACTAAACAAGTGAAAATCCTATATGACAAGACCTTTAAGTCTTTGAAGAAAGAAATTGAAGATATCGGAAAGTGGAAAGATCTCCCTGCTCATAGATAGGCAGAATCAACATAATAAAAATGTCAATCTTACCAAAAGCAATCTACAGATTCAATGCAATCCTGATCAAAATACCAACACAATTCTTCACAGACTTGGAAAGAGGATACTCAATTTCATATGGAAAAATAAAAAACCAGGATAGCCAAAACAACCCTGTAGAACAAAGCAACCTCTGGAGGCATCACCATTAAGCTCTACTATAGAGCTATCATAATAAAAACAGCTTGGTATTGGCATAAAAACCGACATGTGGACCAATGGAATCAAATTGAAGATGCTGACATTAATCCACACACCTATGAATATCAGATTTTGACAAAAAAAAAAAAAACAAGATGGTACAATGGAAAAAAGAAAGCATCTTCAACAAATGGTGCTGGCATAACTAGGACGTCAACATGTAGAAGATTGTAAATAGATCCATATCTATCAACACGCCCAAAACTCAAATCCAAGTGGATCAAAGACCTCAAAATAAATCCAGTTATACTGAACCTAATGGAAGAGAAAGTAGAAAGTAGCCTTGAATGTATTGGCACAGAAGACTACTTCTTAAATATAAGACCAGTAGCACAGACACTGAGGTCAAGAAATGGGACCTCCTGAACCTGAGAAGCTTCTGTAAGGCAAAGGACACAGTAAATAAGACAAAATGGCAGCCTACAGAATGGGAAAAGATCTTCACCAACCCCACATCTGACAGAGGGCTTATCTACAAAATATAAAGAACTCAAGAAACTAGACATCAAAATATCAAACAATCCAAGTAAAAAGGGGCTGCAGAGCTAAACAGAGAATTCTCAATAGAAGAATCTCAAATGGCCAAAAGACATTTAAGGTATTGCTCATTATCAGGTATATATAAACACAATGGAGTACTACTCAGCAGTAAAATCAATGACATCATAAAATTTTCAGGCAAATGGATGGAACTAGAAAATATCATCCCGAATGAGTTAACCCAGATTCAGATGGACAACCTGATATGTACTTACTCATACATGGATACTAGGTATAAAGCAAAGGATAACCAGACTACAACTCTAGAGAAGCTAGGTAATAAAGAAGACCCTAAGAGGGATGTATGGATCATCCTGGGAAGGGGAAGTAGATGAGATCTCCTGAGTTAATTGGGGGTGAGGGGGAACAATAGAGGATAGGGGATGGGGATGGAAGCATGGAGAAATGGGATGGTCAAGCTGGAACAGGGACAGAGTGGCAGAGCAATGAAAGAGATATCTTGATAAAGGGAGACATCATGGGGATAGGAAGAAACCTGGTGCTAGGGAAGTTCCCAGGAATCCACAGGGATGATCCCAGCTTAGACCACTAGTGGTGATGGAGGGGGTGCCTGAGCTGGCTTACCCTGTTGATCATATTGGTGAATACCCTGTCATCATAGAGCCTTCATCCAGTAACTGATGGAAACAGCTGCAGAGAGCCTCGGCCAAGCATCAGGCTAAGCTCTGGATGTCCAATCAAAGAGATTGAAGAGGGATTCTATGAGGAAAGGGCATCAAGATCATGATCATGATGGGCAAAATTACAGATACAGCCAAACCAAGCCAAGGAATTCATGAACTTTAGACCAGCAGCTGTAGAGCCTGCATGAGACTGGACTGGGCCTTCTGCTTGGGCGAGACAGTTGTGTAGCTTGGTCTGTTTGAGGGGCCCCTGACAGTGGAAGCAGGATCTATTCCTTGTACATGAACTGGCTTTTTGGAGCCCATTGCTTGTGGGGGGACACCTTGCACAGCCTTGATGCACGGGGAGGGGCTTGGACCTGCCTCAGCTTAATGTACCTTGCTGTGCTGACCCACCACAGAAGACCATACCTTTTCAAAGGAAGAAATGGAGGGTGGGCTGGGGAGGAAGGCTGGGGGAGAGTGGGAGGAGGGATGAGGGGGGATCTGTGGTTGGTATGTGGAATGAATAAAAATTTTCTTAATAAAAAAAGACAAATGAACTCCAAAAGTCCATTTTATAGTTTACTTACAGTCACTAGTGACATGTTATACATGTAAAAACGCTTTAAGGGGGTTGATCTCATCCTGAGTAATCTTACCACAATAAAACAAACCAAATGAATATATGGTAAAAATAAACAAAATTTTATAGCAGAACAAATATGTGCAGATGGACAGAGGAAGAGGTGGATGGAAAGTCTACAGCCCTGAAGCCAATACTAGCCATAATATTTTGTAAACATCTAAATATGACTCAAAATGCACTAATGAATGACACTTGTTGTGGACATGAGGTAGAGAGGGATGGAAATAGCCAAGCAACTTGAGACTCCATTTAGCTTGGGCTATGCATACACCCATCTCCTAAAAACACACCCAGCAACCTAGAATCCTCACCCGCAAGGAATGGCAATGAACACTCCACTTCAAACAATGAGCTGTTTTTCCTCCCCTAATGACCTTTAGTAACTTCCCTTGTGTTGTCTCTTTGGAGTAAGACTCACAAATGAACAAAGATGGAAATGGAGACAGCTATTCCTTAACAAATCTTCCCCAGTACAAACTCATGAGTCATATTACATTGGCTACATTTTTTTTTTTTTTTTGGTTTTTCGAGACAGGGTTTCTCTGTGTAGCTTTGTGCCTTTCCTGGAGCTCACTTGGTAGCCCAGGCTGGCCTCGAACTCACAGAGATCCGCCTGCCTCTGCCTCTCGAGTGCTGGGATTAAAGGCATGCGCCACCAATGCCCGGCTGGCTACATTTTTAATTAAGAAAAAAAAAAAGAACCAACATAATTTTTCTTCATGTGTCACAACCTAAAATGTACCCTTTAAACAAATTCCTTGAAACTGCTGGTGAAATTAAGTTTTTGAATACTGAACTAAATACATCCAAATACAGTTGGCACCCAAAGCATGGCATGCCTTACCAGCCCAAGTTCTTGCCAAGGAATAGGACAAAATCTTATGAAGTGACCTCATCTTTGTCATTCCAGATGCTGATATAGATGGGACTGTGTGTTGTCTTTATTTTGATCCATGGTGACAGGGCTCTGGCCAACATAGCACGACAATAGGAGAAATATCAGTTGAATTCTCTACAACCATCTTCAGCTGGATTGCTACTCATATACACTGAGGAGTGTAGATGTAACCAACTGCCTTATTAAATAAGAGACACAGAGCCAATGTAAAGATGAAAGCCAAAGAGGTCAGAGCTAAGAGTCTTACCCGCTTTTCCGCCAGCTAGCCTCTCCCGCCAAGAGACCTCTCCAAAAGGGACCACTTCCTGTGCGTTTGACTTTAAATAAGAGTTCTGATCTGCCTTCTCATTGGTTGTAAACCCAACTACGTGACTGCCTCATCACTGCCTCTCTGTATAGACCTCCAAGTCTTCTATGGTTGGTATTGAGATTAAGGGCGTGTGTCTCCAATGCTGGCTGTATCCTTGAACACACAGAGATCTTCCTAGTTTTGCCTGCCAAGTGCTAGGATTAAAGGCGTGCACCACCACCGCCCTGGCTTTCGCTATGGCTTGCTGATAGCTCTGACCCCTAGGCAACTTTATTTATTAACATACAAATAAAATCACATTTCAGTACAAATAGAATACCACTATAGAGGAGTCAATAAAGTCCTCATTTACTAGTGGCATGGACTGCAGCTCAGTGGCGTGAAATTCTCCCTGTAGATCCCACTTCCATTTCTACATTTAACCCAGGTTTGGTCGGAAAAGGGACTTGCACATCCCTTGCTCACATAAAGACTATATTAAGAGGCTGGCAAGATGGCTCAGCTGGTCAAGGTCCTTGCAGTCAAACCTGACATCCTGAGGTCAATCCCTGAACCCACAAGGTGGAAAGAGAACCAATTCCTGCAAGTTGTTCTCTAACCTACACATGCACAGTGCACACATGCATACTCATATACATACACACACACAAAGAACAGATTAAATGGGTGTAATTTTTAGAAGGGACACATTCATTATTAAGTGTTACAAAAGCTGCAATAATTAGATTTCAAGGTGAGCTGCACTTGTTTGGGGCCTCTGTCGGGCCTCTTGACCACTTCAGAGTGTGGGGAAGAAGAGGAATGACTTGGAGTTGCCTTGGGATGTGCTTATGGCTTTTGTTAAAGGTATGTTACTTGTTTGCTGTCACCCCTGTGGCCACTGGAGAGGGAGATGACAATTTCTAAGACATAACTGGAGAAGAATGTCCCCCCTTTCTTTTGCTCCTAACCACCCTTTGAGAAAATCTGTAGCTTCTAAGGAAATTAAAAATAGACATTCCTCCTCCAGGGGCTCACCTAGGTGAGTTTGATATCACCCTGTCATCTCTGAAAAGGACAAGTGGGATCCCCCTGATTCTACTGTTGAGTAAGACCAAAAACATTTGGTGGCACTTTACTTACCTGCCACTAACTAACATTCTGTGGATGAATATTAGAGATGGTCTTTCATCAGAAGAAACATGAAGCATTTTAATATGCTTTTTATTCTAAATTTCCTGTTCTTTCTAGAAGGTTGCAATCAAAGATATTATTTTATGAAATGATTTAAAATTAAGTAAGTATGGAAGCCTAAAAGAAGATATCATTTGATCAGGCTGCTATCAATAGAGGAACACTCTGCCTTCATTATCACACCGATTCTGCACAAAGACTATTATCAGCAATTTAGAAAGAAACAGATCATGAGGTCAACTGAATTGCCCCTAATTGGCTCCATCTAAGAAGAATGAGAACATGGAACAGTAGAGCTTATGATGTATTCAGTATGTAAGCTTTCATTCTTTCTCCCTCTGACTCTTCAAAATGTGTGTCCTTGGACAAAAATCAGACTCAAGACTCTGGTCACTCTGAGGAAGTGAAAGCCTTAGAGTCTGCTCATGGCCAGAGTGGGGAAGTGACATCTGACTTACCTCCTCCAGCAAGAAGCACTGGAAGAGGAACTCATCCTTCTTTCTCTGTCACTCTTTCACTTCCCTCTGACCTCTAGGCACCTGACCTATAGTGAGAGACCGGCCTGTTGCCAGCTGGCTCTACCTACCACCTGGCAAAGACCTGGCAGAAGAGAAATCCAGCTACACCATTAGTGGGTACCTTCAGGAATACTGAAAATGACTCCTCAAAGCTGAAAGGTGTACAGCTTCCTGAGTATCCCTTAGCCCACCCAGTGAGAGTCTGGCAAGACAGCTCCACTATAGGGACATTCCAGTGATGTCCTATTGAAGAGGTTCTCTCAAGATCAGCTCTGCCACACATGCCCCACAGAATCATGAAAAGTCGCTCATTATCCTGCCACCACAGGACACTTAGCCACAATCTCTGAATCAAAGGATTTTTGGAGGCTCTGGTGAGCACCCTCAGAAAAACCATGCACTGTCTAAAGGGCTTGCTGAAGCCTACATATCCTCATTAATAGCCTTAACAGCCAAGGAATGAGTTTCATAAAACTCAATGGATTCTCTGAGATGTCTTTTCAAATCTCATTCCACTCTTTAAGAAATCTTTTATGTCTTCCCTAGAGGTGACATGTTTGGGAATCTATACTACTGAATCTCACATGTAACCTATAAACATGAAATCATCTGTAAATTCCCTTATATTTTGATATCACACTCAATAATTACAATGAATCTTTATCCACATGGGAGAAACTGACACAAATCTGGACCTGGAGGATACGAACATGCCCTTTTCCCTACAGTAATCTGCTGATATAAAGGTCAAATAAAGGTGGAAATGATGTGATGTGAGATGATGGAAGTAGGAGATTGATAATTAGTGAGGAAGTCTTTTAGAAAACAGAAAGACAATAAAACAAACCAACATACCTGATAATGAATACATAAAAAAGAACCTCATCTAATATAATCATCAACCACCTCACCAGAGATTCGGTAGTTCTCTTCGTATTATTTTGTGGATTATCATGATTAAAATATACATTTGAAGCCATCTATATGGTCCATCAATTTATAGTGAGGAAAACAAAGACAGAGAAGTTAGTGATAAGCCCAACTTTATAATGGCACAACAGAATCAGCATTCAGGAAACTTGCTCTCAGCATCTTTTCACTTCACATTAGAAATGGCTTAGCACCAAATTAGAAGAATTCAAACAAAATAAAGGTATAGTAAACATGTTTGGGGAAAATTACATTCTTAGTGATGAGATTCAGTGAAGATTTAAAGTATCATCCATATTTCCATTGAGTTTTGAATTATTAATTCTAGGCTGCTTCTTTAAGACTAAGATTCAAGGGAAAAGACTAGAGGTAATACCTGCTAGATTTCATGAGATATAAAATATCTCCATTTTTATGCAAAGGCACCCCACACCATGAATTTATCAGTAAAGATAATTTCCCTAGGTGTACTGAAAAATGAAGCTGTGTGATCCAAGGCATCATTTATGCTCAGAATGATGCACCAATACTGTACCTTGCTTAGTTAAAAAAATAATAATACTCCTGTGCAAGTTTTATTTTTCAAGCCTTGTTTTCATATTTGTTTCTAATCTCTGAAATATTTACACAGTCAGTCAAAATTAAAATTTTCTGAGTAAGGTGAGAATAGGAGACAGAAACTGGTCAGGTAGCTCAGGTCCCCAAAGAAGCCGTTGGGAGAATGTCGTTATTAGGTCCAAGAATGCCAAAAGTAGAAGATTGTTCTACTTCCTGTTTCCTGCTATTTCCTAAAAGAGCACCTTTGCCTGTAGCTCTGCTTGGGAATGAGACTGAACTGAAAAGAGGCGTTAGAAACCTATGGTTGGGCCAACTGGACTGCTAGCTCTTCCCCTTCCCCAAGCCTAATCTCATATCAGTGTTTCAAACCAGCTTTGGTGTCTGTTGACTTTCCTAGGACTGTAACCCCCAAAAAGCGAAGCAAGGATCCATCACTCTCAGAAGATATCCCAGTATTTCCATATTAACTAGACAGTGTTTTCAGAGTGTTAGACTAAGATAAGGAGTTTGTGCAAATACGTTTCTGAATGATGATTAAGATGCAAATATACCTATTAACTAAGTAGGACACATATGGGCTCACAAAGATTGAAGTGGTAAACCCCAGGCCTGCATGGGCCTGCACCAGGTCCTCTGTGCTATGTTATGGCTGTTATCTTGGTGTTTTTGTGGGATTCCTGACAGTGGAGTGTGCTTCTGACACTTTTGCCTGCTCTTGGGACTCTTTCCCTCATATTGGGTTGCCTTGTCTAGCCTCAATAGGAGGGCTTTTGCCTTGTCTTCTTGTAACCTGGTGTGTGTGTGTGTGTGTGTGTGTGTGTGTGTGTGTGTGTGTGTGTGTGT
>CABHPR010157571.1:31085-46922 GCA_902168415.1 Peromyscus melanophrys | reverse complement strand
CACACCATATACAACACACACACCATATGCAACACACACACACTCCATATACAACACACACACACACACCATAAGCAACACACACACACACACCATATACAACACATACACTACGCACACCATATGCAACACACATACACACCATTTACACCATACACTATACAAAACACACACAGCCTACACAAACCATACACACTACACAAACTGTAAAAACTCCACGCACTCCACACACTATACATTACCATATACACTGCACACACCATACATACTATGTAAATACTCCATATATATTACACACATCGTATACCACACACACACACACACACATCATACATTTCACACACATACACGCACCACACTATATACACCATACACTCCACACACACTGTGCACACTCACAAGTACTAATAAATATTTGAAAAAAGAAAAGTTGGACAAAACTCACAATCTGTTAGATATGCAAAGGAAAAAAAACTTCAAATAATGAAATATAAGTGGGGAATCATTATCAATTTCCACAAAATAAAAGATTAAGAGAATTGTACAAACAATTGTACACTAAACACTATCTTCCAAGATTTGTTTGGTTTTTATTTCTGCATGTGTAAGCATATGTTGCATGCATGCAGTGCTGTGGAGACCAGAAGAGGGAACAGGTTGCCTTGGAACTGGAGCCGCAGGAGATTGGGTGCTGGGGGCTCCTTTCTTCTCCCAACGCAGCAAATGCTCTTAGGCACTGAGCCGTCTCTCCAGCCTCTAGAACACTGGATAATCTGTATGAAATAAACAAATTCCCAGAAACATACACTCTATCAGGCTGAGTTCTAAATAAACAGAAATGCCAGATAGATACATAATTATCAGGAAATTGGATTTGTTGAAGAAAAAAAAACTTGAAGAAAAAACCAAGACGGATGAACTCACTGGGAAACTTTATTAGACATGAAAAAAGGAGGAAATAAAAAATTAACACCCGGGGCTGGCGAGATGGCGCAGCAGGTAAGAGCACTGGCTGCTCAGAGAGGACTCAGGTTTAATTTCCAGCACCCACATGGGTGCTCACATGAGTCGTCTAACTCCAGGTCCAGAGAATCCAATGCCTCCCTCTTCTGGCCTCTCTGGGCACTACATGCACACGGTGCACCAGCATACATGCCAGCAAAACACATGGTTTTTGTGTATAAAATATTTTTTTTAATTAAATAGAAGTAATAACACCAATCCTTCTCAAATACTTTCCAAAATTTGAAGAGGAGGAAATAAAATGAAAGAATAAAGCCAGCATGACCCTATCAAGACAAAGATGTGATAAAAATAAATAAAATTAATAACCTCTTAAGATTAATGATGCATGGGCGGTGGTGGTGCATGCCTTTAATCACAGCACTTGGGAGGCAGAGGCAGGCGGATCTTTGTGAGTTCGAGGCCAGCCTGGGCTACCGTGTGAGTTCCAGGACAGGCTCCAAAGCTACACAGAGAAACCCTGTCTCGAAAAACAAAACAAAAAACAAACAAACAAAAAAAAACCAAAACAAAACAAAAAAAAAAGCTTACATTTATTTATTGGGCTGGAGAGATGGCTCAGAGGTTAAGAGCACTGGCTGTTCTTCCAGATTTCCTGAGTTCAATTCCCAGCACCCACATGGTGGCTCACAACCATCTATAATGAGATCTGATGCCTTTTGGCCTGCAGACATACATGCAGGCAGATCACTGTATACATAATGAATAAATAAATTTTAAAAAAAGAATAATGATGCAGCAGGTTGTAGGGACACATGCCTACTACAATCACAGCACTCAGAGTCTGAGGCAAGAGGATCACCAGTTCAAGACCAACCTGAGTTACTGTATAAAAACAAAATAACAAGAGCTAGGGATGTATCTCGATGGTAAGAGCTCCATCTAATCTTCCTAACGTTTAATCCAGTATGTGGGAAGCCGAGGCAGGGGATTCTGAATTTGGGGCCTGCCTGGGTTATATAGTGAGACCTTATCTCAGAATGAAAAAGAAAGGGAGGACATGGAAGGAAGAAAGGAAGGGAGGAAAGAAGGGAGGGAAAGAAAAAGAGAACAGAACAGACTCTACCCACCAAAAAAGAACTACAGACAACAAACAAATAATGCTGAGAGCTGAACAAACAGTCCTCCTCAGAGACCAGCTCCCTAAATGGTTACCTAATGTCAGTGATCATCCCTGATATCATATACACACAAGTAGCACTAAACATACTGGGCAGGCTGTACTTGTGTATTTAGGGGTGTGTGCGCGTGTGTGTGCGTGCGTGCGTGTGTGCGTGCGTGCGTGCGTGCGTGCGTGTGTGTGTGTGTGTGTGTGTGTGTGTGTGTGTGTGATAACTAACAATTTTTTAAGAAGAGGTCGTGGTTTCTAGAGGATGTAATGTGGGGTACATGGGAGGGATTGGAGGAAGGGAAGAGAAGTGGGGAGAAATGACATAATTTTTAATTAAACAAAAATAATAAATTTTTAAAAAGAAAAGAGCAGGTGGCTGACAAGATGGCTCCGTGTGTGAAGATGATTGCTGTGAAGAGTTATGACCTGAGTTTGATCCCCAGATCCCACATGGCAGAGGAGAGAACTCATTCCCAGGTTGTCCTCTCACCAGCACATATTCATCTGACACATGTACACCGCAAGCCCCCATCAAATAAACACATGTTGAAATGGTTGTTAAAGGGCTAGAGAGACGGCCTGGCAGTTAAGAACATGCACTGCTTTTCCAGAGGATCCCAGTTTGGTTCCCAGCACCCACATCAAGCAACTCAAACCCCCCCCCCCATCTGTATTTCCAGCTCCAGAGAGATCTGATGCCTCTGGTCTCTTCAGGCACCTGTACATATGCACACTCAGACATACACACAATTATAATGAATAAAAATTAAAAATGGTTTTTAAAACAGACTGTTTAGCTTTTTTATTAAACCAAATTGTTCATTAGCATTCAAAAAATTCAAAATAAGACACCATACAGGATCCAGACTCTTTGTGTATTTTCCATTTTTATGTGGCTTATCTTTTTCATATTATTCTCTTTATAAAGCCTTTATCTTATTATTTATAAGCTATTTTTTCTATGGCTGTCTATACCTATTTTCTTTTCTTTTTTTAAGCCTATGCACATATTTTTAAACACACTGTAACTTGTTTAGAGATTTTTTTTCCATTTGGAAATGTCTTTACTGAGCAGAGTTCTCTCACAGCATGAGACAAATCTTAAACTGCCATGTCAGCTGCCACACAGCTCAGGTTAACACATGACCCTGGTGCGTGGTGCTGGTGGCTGACTCCAGCCTGCAGGCAGCAGCCTGTAAGGGCGCCAAGCACCAGCCCACCTGAGAGACTGCAGGATTAGAAATCTACATCAGGACCCTTGTCCAGAACTTTTCTTAGCTTTCTCAGGCCCTATATTTGGATATTCGAGCCCCCACATTGGAAGCCTTATGTAGACGGATTTTTCTTTGGGTGGCCAGCTCACAAAACAAAACAAAAACAAAAACAAAAAAACATGCGGAGATTTTATTATTAATTATGAAAGCTCAGCCTTTAGCTTAAGCTTGTCCCACTAGCTCTTATAACTTAAATTGACCTATTTCCATTCATCTACATGTTGCCATGTGACTTACTTTTACTTTTCCTCCTGTATGTCTTGCTTCCTCCGCGTCTGCCTGGCCACTTTGCTTTCCTTCTTCCCAGAGCTCTCTCTGTCCAGAAATCTCACCTAAACCTCCTGCCTTGCTATTGACTGTTTAGCTTTTTATTACACCAATCACGGTGACACATCTTCACGCAGTGTAAAGGAATATTCTACAACAAAGGGGCTGGAAAGATGGCTCAGTGGTTAAGACCACTGGTTGCCCTTCCAGAAAACACAGGTTCAGTTCCCAGCACACATGTCAGGTCACAACCACCTCTAACTCCAGTTCCAGGGGAATCTGGTGCCCTCTTCTGGACTCTGGGGGCACTGCACACACACATACAAGCAGGCAAAACACCCATATGTATAAAATAAAGAAAAAAATAAAATAATAAGATTAAATTAATTTTTAAAAATTAATTTCCTAAAAGGAGAAGGGGGGAGGAATAGAAAGAACAGGACACAACACGACCATATGACCCACCAGTTCTTCTGAATGTAAGCTGAGAAGAATGAAAACTCAGGTTCAGAAAGATATTTCTGAGCAACATTATTCACATTTAGTCCAAGAGGAGGCACAATGCAGGTGATAATACTCACCCGTTGATGGATGGATAAACAAGATATGCTAGGTCACACAGCCTCTATAAGAAGGAAATTCTGGACATCCTCCCACATGAATGGATGTTGAAGACATGAGAGAGAGGAGTCAGCTGTAACAGGACAAACACTGTGGGACCACTTCTTCTGGGTGCCTAGGATATATTCATAGAAACTGAAAGCAGCATGGCCAGGGGAGCCTGGTGTTTGGGATGTAGACCTTCTAGATAGGGATACTGGGGGTGGCTGAGCAACAGTGGGAATGTGCTTAATGTCATTGCACTGTACACTTAAAAATGACTAAAACGGAGCCGGGCGGAGGTGGTGCACAACTTTAATCCTAGCACTCGGGAGGCAGAGGCAGGAGATCTCTGTGGATTTGATCCCAGCCTGGTTGACATAGCAAGCTCCTATGGACAACCAGGACTACATAGAGAAACCCTATCTCAAAATACAAAATAAAATAAAATGGACTAAAATTCCTGGGCCTCTGCATTCCTGTAACCCTGGCACATGAGTAGAGAGTGAGGAGGGAAGACCATGACTTCAAGGCCAGCCTTGGCTATATTTTGAAACTCTGTCCAGGCAGAAAACAAGCACACAAACAAAACAGTCAAACTAGTATATACTTACTAGTTTACCGTATTAAGAAAGCAATCAGAAAACACAACATCACGAAAAATAAGGATGGTGGTGCACGCCTTTAATCGCAGCACTTGGAAGGCAGAGGCAGGTGGAGCTCTGTGAGTTCAAGGCCATCTTGGTCTTACAGAGTGAGTTCCAGGACAGTCAGGGCCACACAGAGAAACCATGTCTTGAAAAACCAAAGGAAAAAGAAAAAAAAAAATAAGAAAAGAAGATGGAGAATGGGGAACTCAAAAGAGAAAGGAGAAGGAAAAGACTTACAGTCTAGAGCATTGATTCTCAACCTGGGTGTCAAACAACCCTTTCACAGGGGTCACATATCAAACACTCTGCATATCAGATGTTTACATTTATGACTCATAACAGTAGAAAAATAGCAGTTATGAAGTAGCAACGAAAATAATTTTATGCTCGGGGGTCACCACAACATGAGGAACTGTATTAAAGGTGGAAGCATTTGTTACGAAGGTTGAGAACCACTGGCTTAGAGGAATGCTGAGAGCAAGAGAGGACAAAGTGGGCTTAGTGGTTGAGAGCATGGGTCTTAATTCCCAGCTCCTACATGGCAGCTCAGAACCGTCCATAACTCCAGTTCCAGGGGACCGACATCCTCATACAGACATACATATAGGCAAAACACTAAGGCGCTTAAAATAAAAATAAATTTTGAAAAAAAAAAAGAATGAAAGAAAGGACAGAAGAAAGTCACCAAGTGAGTCTGGAGCAGGCTCTGAGCCCCTTAGCTCATGTCCTTCCTGTGTTATTGGGTGTCCTGGGCTCTCATTCACTCTGTTCTGGTGTGGTGGTGGTGGTGGTGGGGGACGACACACAGAGGCAGCCTCTCAGACATTTTCACGCATGTGTTCTTTTCCAGTTCACCAAAGCCACTGACCGCACCCCGCAGTGCATTTACAGGAAGGAATATGTCCCCTTCCCAAGCCACAGACCAGACCATATATCCAGGTGGTATGGGAAAAGGAGAGTGGAGGTAAGTGACATTTATTACTCGGTGGGATTGCGCCGGAGGCTCTGGGATCCTAGCACCTCCAGGTACACAGCAGGGTCGGACACCTTCTAAGGAGTTCCTCTGGATGTCTCCCTCCAGGCTTGCAGTGGGGATAGCAAGCTTGTCACCATCATCCATAGGGCACAGCTGTGCTCTGTGCCACCACACTCTGAGAATCCCAAGTGAGCGTCCTGAGTGCTTTGTTTTGCCAGCCTGTCGTCTCCTCATCCCATGGGCCCCAACATCTCTTTAAACTCAGGCCAGTGGCAGGAAGGAGTGAGGTGTGATTTGTGAGAATCAGAGCATTTTAGTGTGGGAAGGGCCCCCAAGAGACCAGCTACTCAGAATCCAAAGGCAGGAAACGAATTCTTTGTGTGGCTTGATGGAAAGGGAACAAGTAGATGGCTTTTCTATGAATCAGAGACAATGAATGTGTCTCTTTCTTTTAAACTTTGGGGTTTTTTTGTTTTGTTTTGATTTGGTTTTTTGTTTGTTTGTTTGTTTTTCAAGACATGGTTTCTTGTCCTGGAACTCACTCTGTAGACCAGGCTGGCCTTAACTCAGAGATCCACCTGCCTCTGCCTCCCGAGTGCTGGGATTAAAGGAGTGCGCCACCACTGACACCAGGCTTCTTTTAAGTTTTCATAAAACATTAATTTGTCCATTTCCCATGGGAGCCATCTGTGTATGTGTGGAGGTCAGAGGACAGTTTGCAGAAAATGGATCACCCTCAAGTCCTCAAGCTTGGCAGCAAGCAGCTTTACTGCCTGAGCCATCTCTCTAGCCTTGAGGCCTGAATCAAAGGATTTTATTCCTTCACAGACTAAAATTCTTATTTCAGTATAAACTGAAGTTCCTGGGGGCCGGGGGGAGGCTACACCTACGTTAAAGATTCTACAAGTCTGACTGACTGGTCAGAACTTCCTAATTATAATGGGTTGGAATGTTGTAGATCGAGAGCCAAATTATTTGAGGCTATCTTTAGTCCTCTTAGTAGCTATTCATGGCCCTTGTGTTTAACCTAACATCCTTGTTGCTATCTGGTAAAAATTTTCGAAATGTATTAACTTAACTTCCACCTACCCAAGCTGAGAATGCCATCAGACAGCATCTGGGACTTAAGCAGAGATTTCTTCACTTTGCTATAACACACCTACCTGATGCTCCCACTGATGCATTTGGAAAATGCTTTATGACTTTATTTTGTACCTATAAGAAAACTTCACAAGAGTCTAGGTGTGGTGGTCCATATCTTTAATCTCAGCACTCAGGACACAGAGGCAGGTGGAGCTCTATGAATTTTAGGGCAGCATGGTCTACATAGGAAGTTCCAGACCAGCCGGGGCTACACAGTGAGACCGGGTCTTAAAAAATAAAAATAAGCCGGGTGGTGGTGGCGCACACCTTTAATCCCAGCACTCGGGAGGCAGAGGCAGGTGAATCTCTGTGAGTTTGAGGCCAGTTTGGTCTCCAAAGCGAGTTCCAGGAAAGGCGCAAAGCTACACAGAGAAACCCTGTCTCGAAAAACCAAAAAAAAAAAAAAAAAAAAAAAGGAAGAAAAAAAAAAAATAAACAAACAAACCCCAACAACAAAACAAAACAAAACCTTCATGAGGGCCAGCTGGTGAGATAGTTCAGTGAGCAAAAGGCTCATGTCACCAAGCCTGACAACCTGGATTTGGTGTCTGGAATGCTCTTTGCTGGAAGGAGAAAACCAACTTCTGCAGATTGTCCTCAGATCTCCATACACGCTTACACACACACACACACACAGACACACATAAACAGACACACACTCGCGTGTGTGCCTGTACACAAACAAATGTTCTGCCTTTTCACATAAATGCAAAAAAAGATTAATAATATGGATTCTTTAAAAAAAAATCATGAAATTATTTCTACATACAACCTCCTACTCTTGGCGACCTGAACTTGTGCTCCCAAGCCCTAGTCACTCATATTTAGTTCAAGAATAAACTATCTTGGGACTGGAGAGATGGCTCAGAGGTTAAGAGCACTGGCTGCTTTTCCAAAGGTCCTGAGTTCAATTCCCAGCAACCACATGGTGGCTCACAACCATCTGTAATGAGACCTGGTGCCCTCTTCTGGCCTGCAGGGATACGTGCAGGTGGAACACTGTATAATAGATAAATCTTAAAAAATAAAAAAAGAATAAACTCTTTTATTTCCTTTGAGATGAGAGCTGAGTTTTGCCTTGACACTGCCAGAGACGACTGTCTTCTGCCTTTGGGAAAGTCACATCATAATAAGTGGTGTCAGACTCTCTGTTGACATCCCTGAGACACAAGGACACTGACATCCCCAGACCATGCACACTCTCTAGTCCACACTGCCATTCCTAGCTGTGTTGGTGTCCCGGGACCATGCAGCATCTCCAGGGCACACTCTTGGATTCTTGAACTTCACCACAGCTTTCCGCATGGAAGACACAAAGGTACTTTAACTGAAGGAAGTCAGAATAAAAACCCACAGCCTGGGGCTCCCAGTCCCCAACCACATCCTGTTATCCCAGCTCTTACATAACAGATCATTACACCACAGCTTCTTGGCCTTTGGCTATGATAAGTATAGAGCATTAGGCAATCTTTTAAAGAGACCTTTGGACTCATTGCAAACCCTGATCCCAATTCATGGTTTAATATGGCTAAAATTGATTAGTTCCAGGGGCCGGAGAGATGGCTCAGTAGTGAAGAGCCCTTGCTGCTCTTACAGAGGACCTGAGTTTAGTTCCTAGCACCCATGTCTGTCGACACACAGCCCTCTGTCTCTCCAGCTGCAGGTGAGAAGTATTGACTTCCTCTTCTGGCCAGCATGGGCATCCTCCTCCTGACCCTAAACACACATATAAATAAAAATAAAATAAATCTGCACTTAAAAGTTTCCCTGACAAGCCGGGCGGCAGAGCCAGGCAGACCTCTGTGAGTTCGAGGCTAGCCTGGTCTACAGAGCGAGATCCAGGACAGGCACCAAAACTACACAGAGAAACCCTCTAAAAAAGTTTCTCTGACACTTCACAACGACCGCACACACAATGAAACAAACAGAAATCTCTTTCTCAAGATTCTTTCTGTTCCTATGAGTTCATTCACCAAACCCCATCCCTGTCTCAAAAAATAGCTGTCTCTGGCTGGTGCTCTGGTGCCTCGTGTGGCCATATGTGGTATTGCATGTCCCCTCCTCATGAAAGTTCTAAGTCCGTGGTTTACCACTGTATCGGTTTTTTTTTTTTTGAGATATGCAAAACCCAAAGAAATGCCAATAAAACCCCTGTTGGGCCCTCTCCTGCAGGTCTGCCACCCAGGGAAAAGCACCAGCTCACTAGCTGGTTTAGAAAGGGACTCCTGGCCCCTGGTGGTGCCGATCTTGGGAACTGTGCATCGTATTCCAGCCCAAACCCTTCCTGTCTCCCCGGCATTGTGCTCTGACTTATTTACGAACGACTCTTAGAAGCCTGGAGTGCAGGGTGTCTACAGCCCATGACAAATCGACCTCCTTTCAATTAGTCCGGCCCCCTAGGATTCCCTTCTTAGGAAAACCCCGATTTCAGACAGGCATCCCAGACAGAAAAACACAGCTTTCTCCTTCCTGGTAAATAACTCCTCATCAAAGAAACAGCTCCTTGTTTTGCAGCCGAGGGGGCCATAAGTCCTTCCTGGGGAAAGGTGATTTACAGAGACTTCTCTAGCTCTCCCCACCGTAACTGAAGGAAATATGAGGCCCAAATGTCCCTTACCTTGGAAACGGGCAGTTGGGGGGAGCAAGGCAAGACCGAACCAAAGGGTATGATGTCAGATCCCAAAGCTGCACCCTGAGCGGCGCTGGCAGCTTCCATTCAGTTGAACATCTTGACTTTAATTTTAATTTACCATGGTAGCTCACCCTGGGGACGAATGGACTTGGCCAGAGAACTGAAAGCGGCTAGCTGGAGTATATAACTGAAAGAGCAATGTGTCCCAGTGAGACAGACAGCTCTGTGGCCCTTGGGGGGGGGGGGGGGTCTCTGGTGACCAGTGGGGGCTTCCTCTTCACTGGTATCTCAGCTCCTTGAGAGGTGATGACTGCCAGCATCCTGGGCTGGAAGGGACACCTTGCTCTGATGGGTGATGTGACCACTGTCTGTCCTCGCAGGGTCTCCCATACAAGCACCTGATCACCCACCACCAGGAGCCCTCTCATCGGTACCTGATCAGCACCTACGATGACCACTACAATCGACACAATTATAACCCCGGTGTGCCCGCCCTGCGTACCTGGAACGGACAGAAATTGCTGTGGCTGCCAGAGAAGTCTGACTTTCCCCTTCTTGGTACTTTTATAATTGGAGATTTTCCCTGTGTTGATCTGTAAGGGGGACCACAAAGGCACAGGGCTGAGGTGTGCTCGCATTACAAAGACCTACAAGAGCGGTGGGGTGAGGTCACAGGAAAATGAGCCCTGCTTGTTGCTCAGGACTGCACCTGCCTTCTCCCCTTGACATCAGGGATAATCTTGTAATGATGGCCTCACCTCTACACAAGGACCAGAGGTGGTTGAAAGCAACACACTTTCTACTCCCATGCCAGGCATTCCCTCTAGGCACAGTGAGTGAGTGAATCTTCCTTGGAGTTCCTGGGGGACATAGTGGCTGACAAGCACAGAATGCTTCTGTCCTCAGGGAATTGATAATCCAAGAAGGAGACAGACTTATTAATAAATAAGACTGAGTAAAGATAGGGGTGTGTACTATAGAAAAAAAAACCAAAACAACAACAACAAAAACAAAAACAAAAACCAGGTAAGGGGCAGAGTATTTGAGAACTTCTTTTATTTATTGGTGTTTTGAGACGGGGTTTCTTTGTCTTGCCCTGCCTGTCCTGGACCTAGCTCTCTAGACCAGGCTGGCCTCGAACTCACAGAGATCCACCTGCCTCTGCCTCCCAAGCACTGGGATTAAAGGCGTGGGCCACCGCCACCCTGCTTTGAGGATTTAGAAGACTTTTTATGTGTCTCCGGCCCCTGCTCACCCTGTCAGCCTTGGTTCTGTATATAACGGCCTGGAAAACGTGGCGGGAGCATGAGACCATTGTGTCTCCTGTCTGCTGGCCCTTGCGCCTCACCCCAGCGGCTCCTAGAGGTGCTGTCTCCATTAACACAACAGTGGCATGGTAGGCAGCTCTGTGCCATACCAGAACCAGATGGCTGTACTGCTGATGGGTGATGTGGCTGCCATGCGTTCTCACAACCACTATGTATAAGAGTCCTGGAAGCCCTGTGTCACCCAATCCTGGTTTCTCTTGCAGCACCCCCCACAAACTATGGACTGTTGGAGCAGCTGAAACAAAAGTGGCTTGTGTCCAAGACTGGCCCGAGGGAAAGCATTTATACTACATCCTACCCCAGGCTGCCGGTGTGTACTATGTCCAGGAGGGAGCATGCCATCCCGGTCCCTCCCCCTCGACTGCACCCCACCCCACACTTCTGAGAACTACCACTCCATTTGCAGTCCAGCCAGAGCCAGCGGGAGACCCATGGCCTCACTGGACTTGTCAGACAGCAAGCATCTGCAGATGTAGCCCAAGAATTAATTATGGACCATTGTTGGGGTGTGTGTGTCTTGGAATCATGATCTGTATTTTGTGGTACCTTCTCTCTAAACTCATAAATTGTTTTTGTTTCCACCCCATAATTAAAGCTCCTTTACAAAGCTGCAGAACTGCAAAGCCAAGTGTGTACAGAGGCCAAACAGACACTGTAGGAGAAAAACAGAAGTCTTGAGCTCATTGAGTTTCTGGTCTTGTGACCAAATATCTGACAGACAATACCTTAAGGGAGGAAGGGTCTGTTCTGGCTCACAGTTCCAGGGCTACAGCCAGCCCATGTGCTTTGGAAGACGTGGTGGCAGAAGCTGGAGGCATCTAGTCCCCTTGCATCCGGAGTCAGGAGTCGAGAGTCAGGTGGGTTCAATAGCTCACCTCTTTTTGTCTCAGAATCCCTGTCCATGGAATGACGCCACCTACAGTGAACTCAATTTAGCTCATCGCCCACAGGCATGACCAAGACTTGTCTCTTAGGTGAGTCTAGAGCTTGCCAAGTTGACAACCAATATTCACCACCGCAAAGCCCTTTAAAAATTTATCTATTCATGTTTGTGCATGTCTGCATGTGGAGGTCAGAGTATAACTTTTGGGAGTTGGTTCTTTCCTTCTACCACGTGGGTCCTGGGACTTGAACTCAGATTGTCAAGCTTAGCAGCAAGTGCCCATACCCACTGAACCACCTCACCAGTCCCCGTCACAAGTCCCTAAGTTTGATTTCCCATATGTGGTGATGTTTTATTTGTGCACCCCAATAAAGCTTATCTGGGGATCAGAGGAAAAAGCCAGCCACTATATTAAACATAGAAGTTAGGCAATGGTAGCACACGCCTTTAACCCTAGCATTTGGGAGGCAGAGATTCATCCTGATTTCTGTGAGTTCAAGGCCACACTGGGAACAAAGCCAAGCATGGTATCATACGCCTTTAAATTCCAACACTAGTTAACCATAAAGGTCTGGAGGTCTGTACAGACATACAGGAAGTGACAGAGCTGGGCAGAAAGAGGAAGTGATGTAACTGGGTGGAGAGAGGAAGTGAGAGGGCAGGGACAGAAAGGCATATAGGCGTGGATATTACAGGAAGTAGCTCTCTCTTGGGCTGAGGATTTCCTAGGGTAAGAACTTGTGGCTGTGGCTTGTTCTGTTCCTCTGATCTCTTGGCTTTCACCCCAATATCTGGCTCCAGGTTTTTTTGTTTTTTGTTTTTTTTATTAATAAGACCGTTTAGCAATTTGTCTTACACTCATGTTCCACAGAAGAAAAAACTGAGGCACAAAGAGGCCTTAGACTCCCTCAGATTTTTGCACATTGGTATGTATTTTCAAGGAATGTCAGGTCCAAGGGTGAAAAGCAGACTTTGGTCTGAGACCCATGAGGAAACTGCAGAGAGTAGGGACAGTGACCTGAGGACAGCAGGTGGTAAGGAAGGAGTCTCACTGATGTTGCTGAGGTTATAGGAGAGGTGTGTGGGTACAAAGGGAATGTCACTGGACATTGTCCTCTGCCTCTGGGTTCTCAGAAGAGGGCTTTAAGGAGGTTGGAATAAGAGTGGATTTCCTGCGGTTGGAGAGCTGGCTCAGTGGTTAAGAGTATTGGCTGTTCTTCCAGAGAACCTGGGTTCAATTCCCAGCACCCACATGGCAGCTCACAAATGTCTGTGACTCCAGTTTCAGGGGATCTGGCACCCTTGCACAGACATACATGTAGGCAAAACACCAATGCACATAAAAATAAATCTTACCTCAAAAAAAGAGTGGATTTCCTGAGAAAATAATATAGTTTTGTTCTCACCCAGAACAGGGGTCCACCTGCCATAGGGACCAGTCACAAGCTGAGAATATGCTTCTAATTTAGCACCTTTTTACTGTATTTTTATTGGGGGGGTGATCATGTGTGCACCACAGTGTATGTGATCAGAGGACAATTTATAGGAGTCAGTTTTCTCCTTCTACCGTGTGGGTTTCAGGGATTGAACTCAGGTCATCAGGCTTGGCAGAACAGTTGCAGCCCAGTCTTGTAGCTGGAAAGTTTCTCTCTGGGCCTACCAAGCCCCGCAGTTCCGCAGCCCATTTATATAATAATCACTCAGAAGCTCATATTAATTAAAATTACTCAGCCATTAGCTCAGGCTAACTATTGACTAACTCTTACATCTTAAATTAACCCATTTCTATAAATCTATACCTTGCCACGTGCCACGTGGCTCGTGGCTTACCGGTATCTTTATATCTTGCTTCCTCTGTGTCTGGCTGGCGACTCCTGACTCAGCCTTCCTCTTCCCAGAATTCTCCTCTCTCTTTGTCCTGCCTATACTTCCTGCCTGGCTACTGGCCAATCAGCACTTTATTTATTAACCAATCAGAGCAACACATTCACAGTATACAGAGCGATATCCATAGCACAGTCTTTCTCTGAAAAGCCTTTCTTTGCTATGTGCCCCTATCCCTACTCCAGTTGTGGGCATCTACTACTGTGGGCACAATACCCTGTATACAGAGGAGGCTTTACTGAGTGTGTGTGAATAATCTGTTGTCTTTGGGGGCTCCTCTTGGACCATTACTCTAGTCTCTGTCATGCTGGACCTTCGGTGGAATTCATAAGGACTAGCTAACCCAGTCCCAGAAGCCCCTGTTCTTCCCAGAGCTCAGATGCTCCCACTACAGCATCTGAGCAAAGTGCCTCCTTAGGACCCCCTCTGCCAATCTAGGAGGGGACTGACTATACCTCACTGTAGCTCCTTAGCATTCCCATTCATCCATCCATGCATTTATCCATCTCTTTTCATCCACACACACATCTCTCCATCCATTTATCCATACATACATTCTTCTATACATACAAATTTCTCTCCATTTATCCACCCATAAGTTCACTCATCTCTTTATAAATACAGACATTTCTCCAACCATATATCCATGCGTATATCCATACATACATCTCTCTCTCTGTATATCCATCCATCCATCCATCCATCCATCCATCCATCCATCCATCCATCCCAGCAATGTCTGTGCAATGGGCTCCACTAGATTATCTAATGTGGCCTCCCACCCAAACAAACAGCAATTATTTATCTGTTTTGCAGAAAAACAACAAATAGAAAACCATTCTTAAATTTTTGCAACAGACAGAGAAGAGACTCGAGCTCAGAATTTGTTGGGGATTGAGCATGACCGCTGCCTGGGGGACTGATTCTCTAGCTGACTAACCACCACATTCCAAGGTTCAGAATCACTGGGGCCATTTCTGTTTTACAGGTGAGGAGGAAATAGGCAGATGAAATTCATCGAATGGCCTAAGGTTCCAGAGTTGTTGAAGCCCAGCACCAGACACGGAGCCCAGACAAGTGGCCACAGGTGTGCTCATTGAGCCCTTGTTGCTTGTGCCCCTCCACAAGATGTCTGGGGTCCTCTCGGTGCTTGGCTCACAGGCCTGTGTGGGTGTGTGATTTTACACTTCAGGCAAATAATACGACTCAAAGTCTAGAGCCTGAGTTTGTGACATCATTTTCACAGGATGCCTGCCGGCCTCCAGCTGTCTGCTCCAGGGTAACCTCTGCACCTACTCCGGCTCCTTCCTTATTTTTCCAAGTATCCGGAAGTTAGACACTGACACATACTAATGGCTTGGTAAATGTTTGTTGAATGATTAAAGGAATGGAGGGATGACAGAAGGAGAAATTAGGTGATGAGGGAGGCTTCGGTCAGGAGAGCTCTAGGAGACAGAGCTGGCCTGCCTCTTTGCTAACACCCAGCCTGTCAGTCCATAAACATCCACTATGCTATAACGGATCAGGTGCTGGCTTCACAGACTCTCAGTCCAGCAGGAGAAGAGATCTGTAAATACCTGCTGGTCACAGAGGTGTTGGAGGACAGACCTGTGGGACTGGAAACTTTGCGAAGATATGAGGGTGTGCCAGAGTAAATGGGAGCCGTGGCATCCATGATGGTGAGAGAGCTGATCCAGTCAGGTAGGGCCAAGGAAGATTTTCCTAGGGAAAGATGTTAGGTCAAAGTGGCAAAGCTGAGGAGATGGGCAGAGGACAGGGGAGAGGGTGGCTCAGGCCACAGCAAGATCGTGTAAGAACACCCTGCCAGGGGCAGCTGCTTGCCAGCTGTGGAAAGCCCAGCACGCTAGCGAAGCTGCGGTATCAAAACACAACCATCCCATGGCCTTACAGGCATGTGTACCTATGTTCTTACAGTTCTGGAGACGAGAAACACTTCTAGAAAACAAGGGGTCTAGAGGGCTACATTTCTTCTGCAGGGTTTCAGGATGAATTCTTCCCGTGTGTGTGTGTGTGTGTGTGTGTGTGTGTGTGTGTGTGTGTGTGTG
>CABHPR010157571.1:0-27819 GCA_902168415.1 Peromyscus melanophrys | reverse complement strand
GGAAGGAAGGAAGGAAGGAAGGAAGGAAGGAAGGAAGGAAGGAAGGATGGATGGAAGGAAGAGAAAACATCCTGGGTGGGAGCGGCACCTACCTATTTTAGCCCTAGCATTCCCAGGCAGAGAGAGACAGGTGGATCTCAGAGAGTTCATGGCCAAACCTAATCTACATAAATTTTAGGCCAGCCAGAGTTACTTAGTGAGAGCCTGTTTTTTTGCTGCTGTTTTTTGTTTGTTTTTAAGGGTGAGGGGAGAGAAA
Source organism: Peromyscus melanophrys (assembly GCA_902168415.1). Classification (NCBI taxonomy): domain Eukaryota; kingdom Metazoa; phylum Chordata; class Mammalia; order Rodentia; family Cricetidae; genus Peromyscus; species Peromyscus melanophrys. Next base: position 27,563 of record CABHPR010157571.1, on the reverse strand, counting down.
ACAGCCAGGGCATGAAAGATGACCCAGGCCTAAGACAGAATCCATTCACAAGCAGCTGCTCCTGTTATGGGGTAAAGACCCAAAAACCAAGACCAAAATTCTAATTGAGAGTTTGTATTAAGCTGGCCTGTGACTGCCTGGAGAGAAATACTTCTCACAGAGCAGCCCCAAGGCATATTTCAGGGAGTTCTTAAAGACAAAGAACACAGAAAAACTACATCCTGGTTGGCAGTTGCAGGGGACGCAATTTAACAAGATCCAAGAAGACGCTGTTTGATGGGGCATTTCTGCCCTGAGTTCTAGAACAGGGTTGGGTTCCTTCCCACTTTCCCAGGAGACTTTTCAGGGCAAGGGATAGAAACCAAAGATGGTTTCAGCTGAGGCAAGATGGAGGAACCTTCGCAGATACAGTTCACTCTGTCAGGGTTCAGTGGTATCTTGGCTACAGAACCCAGCACTAGAAATGCCCTTGGGGATCGGGCTGTAGGAGGTGGGAGGAAAATCCTAGGATCCCGCTGCACTCCCACCCTCGGCGGCCCTCTAGACACCAGTTTACCAGCTGCCTGGTTTTTGACTCAATCTCTCTCTGCCTCGTATTAACGCTAGAAAACAGGCGGGAATAATTCAAAGCTAAACCAAGCTTAGTGGGACACACCTGTCGTCCCAGCACTCAGGACTCAGTCCAAGGTTATCCTTGGTTACATTGCTATTTTGAGGCCAGCAGGAGTTACAAGAGACCATCTCAAACAAAACAAACAAAAGAAAAACTAACTAAAAATTGGAAGAAAAAAAAAATCACCACCTAGCTCAGCCTCACCCCACCTCAGTGACTGTTTTGCTCTTGGATGGTATGTGTGGCTGGTGGTGAACTTAGATGTACTGTTGCTGGGGAAATCCACGCATAAACTGAGGCAAGTCCCTGTCAGCCCACAAGGTCACGGACTTGCAGTCATGTCCGCCATACCTCAGTTTTATCTCGGAAAGGAGGTGTCTCAGAGGTCCCTAAAACATAGAGTAGAAGCCCGGACCCCAGTGACTCCTAATCCCACCTGCCTGCTAGGCATTGATTTCAACAAAACTGGGACTTCCAGGGTCTCCACGCAGGCAAAGCTTGGCAGCATGTGCTATGGAAACCCAAGTCACCAAGTCTACCCCTCCATTGGAGGAGGGGTCTTCTCACCCTTTGCTAGCTCTAGGAATCCTCCCACCGGGGAGAAGGTTTTATCCCTCTATCTATGCAGAATATCAGCCAAGTTGCTCACCAGGCCTCCCCAATGCTGCCCAGGGCCACTCAAGTTGCAAGTCAAGCTCCCTCTGAAGCAATATAACTCAGTGGTAGAGCGCTTGACTAATATGAACAAGGCTGCGGGTGTGGAAAGCACAGTTCTTGGGCTCACAGACAAGCACTAGGGAAACCAGGAATGTTAAACAGGCAGGGTTGTCTCTTCAAGGTGAAAGAATAACCTGTTTTCTGCCCAGAAGGCTTGGAGCAGCGGGTGGGGGTGGGGTGGGGGTGGTTAACAGCCTGGAAACCTATCTGTATGATAAGACCACCCCAGATCTTCCCCTGACCCTTAAGATGTCAGATGTAGTCAGTCAATTGAACTCATCTTTATGGATGATGTCACATGTACTTTACAAAGAGTTTTGATGTACTCATGCCTTAAACTTTATTGTGCACACAGTAGTGTGTTAATTATCACGAGGAAACGTTTTCCAAATTGTGCTCTATTTAAATATGCCTTAAAAACTACTGGGTGTCAAAGTTTGAATCAGACTACTGAGCTACTGAGTCCTGTTGAACTGGACTTCCTTCTTGCCTTTCAGGGATCTGGGATCCACATTCTGCTGGCATGGTGTTTTCAGAGACATTCCCCCCCCCCCCCCCCACCCCACGTGGATTCAATTCCCAGCACTTTATAAACCAGACACAGTGACTTACGCTTGTAATCCCAGCATTGAGGTGAAAAGCATAAGAATCTGGAGTTAAGGCTTCTGGTTACATAGAGAGTTTGAGGCCAGCCTGGGCTCTATGAGACCCTATGTCAAAACAAAACTCAAAAAGTAAAGCTGTTGACTCCTGCGCTAACCCAGTGACGGACACCAGGACCTGAAGTGGCTCTGACTGTTCCTTTCAACAGAAAAAGGCCTGAGTTTTCTTCAGAGGATTGGTTACAATTGGACACTTTAAAACATTTGTGTCTTTGAATTGACCCCTAAGCCCGGAAAGCCCTCGGGCTAGAGACAGTAGCCCGCAGCCTTTCACAGACCTGTTCTTAGGGAATGGGGGAGGTGGGGAAAGGGGAGGGGCTAGGACGAGGCGAGGAAGAGGCGGAGACAGCTCAGTCGCCCCTGGTCCAGGAAGTGCAGTACAATGGAGGTTTTCTTGTTTCTGTAGAAGAACCTGGCCTCTGGAGTTCAGCACAGAGACTTCATTGCAGGTATTTATGACCATCCAAAAGCAGTCACGACTCTCCAGAGCAGAGGAGTAAGGGGTTCCCATCTCTCTGGCAGGTCCAGAGTAGTCTGGGGTAGCTTAAGGATAGGGTGTGCATCCTGAGAAGTGGGTCACAGACCTCAAGCAAACTTTACAGAAGGCATTTACACAAACCTAAAGAATTGGTGTAAGCCAACCACTGTGGAACTACCTGGTTCCTTTTTTTTTTTTTGTTTGTTTGGTTAATTCTTTGTTGTTGTTGTTTTTGAGACAGGGTCTCTCTGTATCTCTGGCTGGCCGGAGATCTTCCTGCCTCTGTTGAGATTAAAGGTATGTGCCACTTTGCCCAACACTTCCAGGCTTCTGTTCCAGGCTTCTGTTTTTTGTTTTGTTGTTTTTTAAATTTAATTAGATTAATTATTTTTATTTTTATTCATTTATTTGGTTTTGAGACAAGGTCTCATTGTGTAGCCCTGGCTGTCCTGGAACTACCAGGCTGGCCTTGAACTCAAAGCAATCCACTTGCCCTGCCCACTGAGTACCAAGATTAAGGGTGTGTGACACCATGCCTACCTGCCTGCCTCCTTCCCTTCCTCCCTCTCCCTCCTTCCTCTCTCCCTCCTCCCCTCCCTCCCTCCCTCTCTTCCTCTCTCCCTCCCTCCTTCCCTCCTTCCCTCCTTCCCTCTCTCCCTCCTCTATGGTCTTTTTGTAGCTCTGGCTGTCTTGGAACTTCATATGTAGACCAGGCTCAGTTCAAACTCATAGGAATCCTTCTGCCTCTGCCTCCAGAGTGCTGGGGTTAAAGTTGTTCCACACCCAGCTTGAATAGCTCCCTGTTACAACCAATGCAGTCTGCATGAGGCTTGCACAACACACAGTCCGTTTCACATTACCTTTTTTTAAGCTTTATTTTTTTTTAAATTTTATGTACCTTAGTGTTTTGCTGCATGTATGTATGTGTGTGCTCACTGTGAGTGCTTGCAGAAGACAGAAGAGGGTGGCTGAGCCCCTGGAGCTGGAGTTACAGCCAGTTGTTTTTGTTGTTTTGTTTTGAGGCAGGGTCTCACTGTGTAACCAAACTTGCCTCAAACTCACGAGCTCCCTCAGACTGTGGAGTGCTAGAATTACAGGGGTAGGCTGCTACATCTGGTAACCTTTGTATAAAGAAGGAATGTGCTCTAAAATAATAAGGGAGCAGGGGAGGCGGCGTGGGCGATCTTGCCTAGCATACACAGCCCTAGGTTTGGTCCCCAATCCCACATAAAACCAGGCATGGTGGCACATGCCTGTAATTTGAGCAATTGGGAGGTAGAGGCAGGAGGATCAGAAGTTCAGGGTTGTCCTTGGCTACATGGTGAATTTGAGGCCAGCATGGAACCCAAGTGACCTTATCTTAAAACAATAATAATATAAATAATTTTTTAATGTTTTAAAGAGCCAGGTATAGTGGTCTACACTTTTAATCCCAGTACTCAGGAGGAGGAAGCACATGGATTCCATAAGTTTGGGACCAGCCTGATCTGTAGGGAGAGCTCCAGGCCAAGACTATATAAGGAGACCTGAACTTAAAAAAAAAGAAAAAAAAAAAAAAAAAAAAAAAAAGCTGGGCTGTGGTGGTGGTGCATGCCTTTAATCCCAGCAGAGGCAGGCAGATCTCTGAGTTCAAGGCCAGCCTGGTCTACAGAGCTAGTTCCAGGATAGGCTCCAAAAGCTACACAGAGAAACCCAGTCTCAAGGGAAAAAAAAAAAGAATGCAAGTGATGAGAAAGAGAGAGGCACGGATATCACAGGCCTCAGAAATGTGGCTGGGGACCTGACCAAAGGAAGACTGAGCTCTGAAATGATGGATAGTCTGTTTCCTTTCTGTCCCCACTGTTGGCTGGAGATGAATTCGATGGAAGCTGTTTTGTGGTGTCTTAGGGGAGCATTTACCCTCTGCCTTCACAGGTTGCTGGTTCTCTGCATAAATCGAAACCTGAAGACTCAGTTCCTGCCTTTGCTCATTGAAGAGTGGTACTACTAGCTAGAGCATCCTGGTTACATAGTCTGGTGACTCCACCAGACAGCTTGGGAACTCTCCGGTAAGTTGCCGAGTTAAGGAGATGTCCTGCTCACTGCCAGGACTTTGGGTCCCTGTGGGTCCTTTGTGGGAAACTCCTGGCTCAGTTGGTACAGTACTTGCCTAGTATATACAAGCTCTAGATTTGGTCCCTAGCCCCACATAAAACAAGGCATGGTGGCACATGCCTGTAATTTTAGCAACTGAGAGAGAGAGGCAGGAGGATCATCAGTTCAGGGTCATCCTTGGCTACATGGTGAGTTTGAGGGTAACCTGTAAGTAACCGAAGAGAAGTTGTCTTGTAATAATAATAATGACAGTAAGAATAAAATTTTAAAGAGTGTTTTGAAGAGCCAGGTCTACACCTTTAATTCCAGCACTCAGGAGGCAGGGACACATGGCTTCAGATGATGGCACAGAGCTTCAAGTGATTTCACAAGGAGACTCTATCTTTCCTGTTTCCCTACCCTCTCCATCACTGTCCCTCAGCAGCCTGAATTATTGCCCTTCCTGGTCTTGTTCCAGGTTTACAGCTTTTCTGGCCTGTGGTTTGAAAGAACTTTGGGAGGCTGGGAGGGTGAGTGCATACCTTTAACCCCAGCATTCGGGAGACAGAGGCAGAGACATATTTTTATGAGTTCAAAGCCAGACAGAACTACTAACTGAGACCTTGTCTCAAAACAAAAAAACAAACAAAAATTTTTAAAAAGGAGAGTTCCCTCTAGGAAATGTGCAGGCTTTTTATTTAAAATTAAAAACCTTGTTCCTATTTAATACATTCTGAGCTGGTCATGGTGGCACACACTCACTCATCTTTGATCCCAGCACTCAGGAGGCAGAGGCAGGGGGATGTCTGAGTTCGAGGCCTGATCTACACAGTGAGTTCCAGGACAGCCAGGGCTGTACACAGAGAAACCCTGCCTTGAAAAAACAAACAAACTAACAAACAAAAAAAGAATATGTTCTGGGTAATGTAGTTCTTTGTCTGTTAGTGCATAAAATAGTAAGGAAAAAAACCTTAATTTGACCTTGAAATTCCTAAATATGTTTGGATAGCAGACCTCTGTTAATTTCAGAATTGGGATTTCCATGTGATGTGCTGTATGGCTTCTCTTTCAAGGATTTATTTTCATTAATGTGCGTGAATGCCTGGTGCCTGCGAAAGCCAGAAGAGAACACGAGAACCACTGGAGTTACAGATGGTTGTGAGCCACCATGTGGGTGGTGGGAATTGAACCCAGGTCCCCTGAAGAACAGCCAGTGCTCTTAACAGCTGAGGCCTCTCTCTCTGACCCCTGTTGTGCGGCCTGGTCTTCCAGGATAATATAGCTAGCTGCAGTCACCCTGTTTCTCCAGGGAAACAGATGCCTTTGGCATGTCCTCTGCAATTACAGAGCTCATTCGTAAAGATTCTCTGTGTGTTTTCTCCACCTTCTTGATTATGCAAGATCATTTACTGCCTGAGGTCACAGGAAGTTGTCAACGTGGCCAATTTCGCATTCCTTCACTCACAGGCTTTGTGAGATAAAGAAAGGAAATACGTAAAAAGAACTTTAAGCCTTTTTGTTATTGTTAGTATATGTGTGTGTGGTGTGTGGTGTGGGTGCTCATACGGTACATACATGGAGGTCAGAGGCTAGCTATGGGAGTCAGTTCTCTCCTTTCAGCTCCCGGAGGCAGGGTCTCACTTGTCATAGCTGTGTGCTGCAGGCTAGCTAGCCTTGAGCTTCCAGGTAAGTCTTCCTATCTCCATCTCCCACCTGGCAGTTGTAGCTCTGGGATTACAGATACATGCCACCACACCTGGCTTTTTGTGGGTTCTGGGGCTCGAACTCAGGTCCTCAGGCTTGCCTACTGAGTGATTTTACCCACTGGGCTGAATCTTGCTGGCTTTTTTAAAGTACAAGTGGCAATAAAATCCCTTAGGATTGCAGCAAACAAGAACTCTATAGTTTTACACTCTGTGAAGAGGGGATCTTATTTGTTACATGGTGTTATGCTCATAATTGATTCAGTTCGCTTTTAATAAACTGGTCAATTCGTTGGGTTGCTCTGTCTAGTGACAATGAGAAAGAAAAGGAAGGACTCTGGGTGTGGCCCAGATGGTATAGTGCTTGCCTGGTGTGTATGCGCGTGGCATGGGCTAGGTTTCTCCATGCTTGCCTCAAATCCCAGGATTCAGATGGGGATCAAGTTCAAAGTCATCCTTAGGTATGTCAAAGTTCAAGGCCAGCTTAGGCTACTTGGGACCCCATTCTCTCCCTACCTGACCCTCCCCATAAAAATGTGATCCTGTCTCAAAAAGGGAAATAAAGTAAAAGGAACCATTAAGCAGGTCAGAGAAATATTAAGAAATATCTAGGCTGGGCATGGTGGCGCACGCCTTTAATCCCAGCACTCTGGGAAGCAGAGGCAGGTGAATCTCTGTGAGTTCGAGGCCAGCCTGGTCTACAAGGTGAGTTCCAGGACAGCCAGGGCTGTTACACAGAGAAACCCTGTCTTTATTTAAAAAAAAAAAAAAAAAAAAGGATGAGAATGTATTATATATTTCTGGTAACCTTAAAGGAGACATCTTTTTAATAAGGAAGGATTTTTTTTTTATATAGTAAAATAAAATTTTGCTTTATTTTTTCCAAAAATAGGAAATGAAAGATGAGGGGAGGGAAATGCCAGACAACTTAAGCTTAATGCAGACGTGAGTCACACAAGGTTAGTGGAGGATGCAGCTTAAAGATGGTAGCCGGGCGTTGGTGGCGCACGCCTTTAATCCCAGCACTCGGGAGGCAGAGGCAGGCGGATCTATGTGAGTTCGAGGCCAGCCTGGGCTACCAAGTGAGCTCCAGGAAAGGCGCAAAGCTACACAGAGAAACCCTGTCTCGAAAAACAAAGAGACAAAAAAAAAAGAAAGAAAGAACAATAAACTTTCCAAAGATGGTCTATGTGAGATGATTAAAAATCATTAAAATTCCTAAGGTACAGGTGCCAGAAAGCGTGTCAGACCCCTGGGACTGGAGTTACAAATGGTTGTGAGCCATAATATGGATGCGTGGCCAGTGATCTTTACTGCTGAGCCATCTCTCCAGCCCTGTGTTTTCAAGCTAGTTTTAAATTTTTTTATTCTCATTGGTAGTGGTCTGTATCTCCCTGTAAAATTTTGTAACTATGATGTTTCTGCAATTTCTAACCAAACCAAACCAAATCAAAATCGAAGCCTAGATGGAAAATACCCCCTGTGGTTAAGCCTAGATGGAAAATACCCCCTGTGTTTGGCCATGAAGCTAGATAGAAGACCCTAAGTAGGGGGAGATGGGGGGGAGGTAAGCAGGAGTAGGCAACAGAGTATGAGTCGTGGAAATGCAAAGGAGGGTGTTGAAGGGAACCAGTGAGAGCCAGGCAGTGAGGGGAGTGAGAACAAATTATGCTTGAAAACTAGTTCTTATTCGGAGTAATAAAAGGGGGGGGGAGCGTTGTAGAAAAAGAAAAAAGGAAACATCTACTCAAGAATCGAAGTTTGGGAGGTTGGTGTTACTTGATGTAGTCTAACAAGCAAATGGACATCACAGGGATAGAAGAGGGAAGGCAGGAATGTTCTTTAGGAGTTAGAGGAGCCAGGTGGTGGTGGCACATGTCTTTAATCCCAGCACTCTGGAGGCAGAGGCAGGCGGATCTTTGTGAGTTCGAGGCCAGCCTGGGCTACAGAGCGAGATCCAGGAAAGGCACAAAGCTACACAGAGAAACCCTGTCTCAGGGGGAAAAAAAAAAAGGAGTTAGAGGAGGTCTCCCTCTGGGTTCTTGTCACGGGGAGAGGGGAGGATTAGACAGGATCTCAAGTAGCCCAGGCTGTCCCGAAACTCCAAGTGCAGCTGACCTTGAAATCTTGATCTCTTGCCTCTACTTTCTTGAGAACTGGAGCTACAGTCATGGGTCAGCAGGCTCTGCTACTTTTTGTCCTGAAACTGCCAACAGGAGCCCTGTGACTTTGGGTAGATAATCTAGTCTTTAGCCTGTCTTCAGCCTCAAATCCCTCAATCCAAGATGAGGGTTGTAGCTTAGTACCACTTTGAAAACAGCAAGGGACCAGGCACAGTTATGAGCCTCATTTACAGATGGGCAAGGGTTGAGTGTCTGGCCAGTCACAGAGGCAGTGGAAAAAGAAGTCATGGACCTCTTGTAACCCTTGTTTCCCAAAGCTTCCAAAAACATTGACTTTCTCCTTTTTAAAACGCAACCCGAACGGTTCAGACACAGCCTCCACCTTCTCTTCTCTTTCATCAAGCACCCACCCCCACCGGTGAGCTCCCTAATCCTTACCTTCTCATGCCACCCAATGCTGTGTCTTCCCAACCATGTGACTGTGAGGCTGTGTACTCCCAGGCAAGGAAGATAGGGGAATCTGTCACTGTTTTCACCCAGCTCTAGTCTTTTTCATCTTTTTCTTTTTGGTTTTTTGAGACAGGGTTTCTCTGTATAGCCTTGGCTGTCCTAGAACTCGCTCTGTAGATCAGGCTGACCTCAAACTCAGATCCACCTGTCTCTGCCTCCTCAGTGCTGGGATTAAAGGTGTGTGCCACCATCACTGGGCTGTTAATTAATTAATTTTTTAATGAGAAGATAGCAATCGTCTTACAGCCTCCTAAATTGTTCCCAGCCACGTTCATTGCTAGAACTGAGAATGTGACTGTGTTGGTCCACGAGACATTCTCAATCCTTGTTCCAAGGTCCTGGGTGGTGATAAAAAAAACTTTCCTAAAAAGCAGAGTGAGCTATCAGGCTCTTAGGACCACATTACAAGGTGAGAGGGCACAATACAACAGGCTCCTGTTTGGAGATGGATGGGTAAAGAAAATTATTGCTAGAACAGTGGCTATGGGCCTGAGTTGGTTTCTGGGTTGAGAAGAGAAGGACTTCTTAATCCTTAGCCTGAAAAGGTATCTTCTCTTGAACATTTTAGGACCATCTCCCTGCAGATCCCTCAGGATGAGCTTCCAGGCCACACCCACACTCCTGCAGCTGGCAGTGCAGAGCCTGCTGAGGGATGAGGCTTTGGCCATCTCTGCTCTGCAGGACCTCCCCATGGAGCTCTTCCCCCGACTCTTCAAGGAGGCCTTCACCCGCAGACAGTCTGCCATCCTGAGGGCGATGGTGCAGGTCTGGCCTTTCCCCTGTCTCCCATTGGGGGGTCTGATGAAGATGAAGGCACCCTACCTGGAGACCTTACAAACCATACTGGATGGGATCGATACACTGCTTGGCCAGAAGGTTCACCCCAGGTGAGGAAGACCACTCCAGAAGGGAGGTCCGGAGTCTGGGGTAGGGAGAGCTAGGGTCAAGGAGAATAGAGAATGGAGGGTAGGTTAGAGGCTTATGTTGGCCTCAGGAGGATTTCAGAAACCGTTGGACCATTGCTGAGCCATCTAGGTAAAGGATTTGAGTGTTCAGGACTGTTTAGGACAGACATAGCTATTGCGATTTCTTTTATCCTTCATTAAAAAGTAAAACTCAGGGATAAATATTAAGGATATCAACCTGAGAGAACTGTAAGTGACCACAACACACCACCTCTGTCCACCTCCCGGCTCGAAAAGGCTGCGCAACCCCTTGGCCCCACCTCTTCCTCTTCTGAGGGCCTCCCTCTCTCTTCTCCTGAGTCTGCCAGGGAACTCCATGATCCATTCCAGCCAGCTGAATGTGAACCCCATCTCTTGAACCAATGCCCGACTCCCTTGGACATCAGACCACAACACAGAAAAAATTCCCGTAACAGATAGCTATGGCTGAAGGTGCCTACCCCTGCCTCTTCCCGTAGATGCTAGAAGTGGGACCAGGCCAGATTAAAGAGGAAGAGATACAAAGCATCAAGATAAATAGAAGGAACAGAGAAGGAGTAAGAATAAAAGGTTGTGCTGATCTGGTTTGGTAGTGCTAGCCTGTAGTTTCAGCCCTCAGCCTCAGGCTATAATTTGAGGCCAGTCTGGCCTTCTTCGTAATGACAGTGAAAAATGGCACAGAAGCATGATGGGAAGGGTGGGTTCTTGTCTTGATTCTTAGACTTGTTATTTCTCCCACAGGAGTCACAAACTTCGAGTTCTGGATTTGCGGGCTTTGCACAAGGACTTCTGGAACGTATGGGCTGGAGACAAGACAGATGCTTGCTCTCGAGTGGTCAAGCGTAAGAGGAAAACACAAGAGAGAGGTGCAAGGATAGGGCCCGAGCAGTCCTTGAAGGTGTTTGTAGACATATACCTCAAGCCAAGAGCCCTGGATGCGTGCCTGTCCTACCTCTTCCTGTGGGCGGGAGGGAGGAAGGGTTTACTGCAGCTGGGCTGTAAGAAGCTGAAGATCTCCACGATGGCTCTCCAGAACGTGGTGAAGGTTCTGGAGATGCTGGATCTGGACTGTATGGAGGAAGTGGAAGTGTGCTGCACCTGGAAACTGTCCACCCTGGCCGGCTTTGCTCCTTACCTGGGCCAAATGAGAAATCTTCGCAAGTTCCTTCTCTCTCATATCTGTGAGCCTGCCTCCATTTCCCCAGAGGAAAAGAGGAAGTTGATCAGTCAGTTTACTTCTCAGTTTCTCAACCTGGAGTGCCTCCAGGAGCTCTCCCTGGACTCCGTCTCCTTCCTCGAAGGTCAAATGGACCAGGTGCTCAGGTAAGGAAAGATGGAGAGCTTTCCCTGAAGACCGCAGCCAAGCCTTTTCCTTGTTGGAACAATATAGAGATATAGCTAGAGTTGGGGTTCTCTGCTTTTTAACAGTGAGGAAAGGAGCTGCAGGACTGTGGGCCAAGCTAGTCCCACAGTGATGGTGCCAGACCTCGGGTTAGAATGGGTAATTTGAGTGGGCAGATGCTAAGGGGCAGCATAGTGGGTATTGACCTGTATCTGGTGACCAGAATGACCTTATAGCAAATGATCCACCCTACCCCAGGACTCTCTAACCTAACCATCACGACTCATAAAAAAATAACTACGTGAGCCGGGCGGTGGTGGCGCACGCCTTTAATCCCAGCACTCGGGAGGCAGAGGCAGGCGGATCTTTGAGAGTTCAAGGCCAGCCTGGTCTACAGAGCGAGATCCAGGAAAGGCGCAAAGCTATACAGAGAAACTCTGTCTCGAAAAACCAAAAAAAAAAAAAAATAATAATAACTACGTGGTCTCTTTCTAGGTGCCTGGAGGCCCCCTTGGAGACTGTCTCTATCACCGACTGCCAGCTTTCGGAATCAGACTTGAAGTCCCTGACACAGTGTCCAGGCATCCGTCAGCTCAAACACCTGAACCTAAGTGGTGTCATACTGACCAACATGAATCCTGAGCTCCTCCGAGTCCTGCTAGAGAGAGTCGCAGCCACCCTGAAGACCCTGGACTTAGAGAACTGTAGGATTGTAGACTCCCAGCTCAGTGTCTTTCTACCTGCCCTGAGCAGCTGCTCCCAGCTAACCACATTCAACTACTTAAGGAATCCTATCTCAGTGGCTGTTCTGGAGCGCCTGCTCTGCCACACTGCTGGGCTGAGTTGCTTAAGCCTGGAGATGTATTCTACCCCCTGGGAGATTTATGGTGCCCAGGGTGCTTCTCACCACAAGCGGCTAGAACAGCTCCGTGAGGAGCTGAGTAGGACAATGAAGCCACTGAAACGCACCAAGACAGTGTGGTTCAGCATCATTCCCTGTCCACCTTGTGGCAACCAGGCCATATGAGTCAGAGCCCAAGCTGCGCTAGGGCTATGGTCCTATCTAACTGGGTACTGGTGTGCCAAATGATTCCTTTTGGCTTTTGGAAGCAGATTCCTTCTGGTATAGGTAAATCCTGAAGAGGACACAGAACCTGTGGTCTCAGTGTGTTGGGGGTGGGAGGGATGGGTCAGGCAGCAAAGGCAACCTCAGAGAGAGAAATGTTGACCTGGGAATTGATGGGAACTTTGGGACGTGTATTCAGAAATAAGGGGAGAAGTTTCTAGAATCTGGATGAAGAGACACTTGAGGGTGTTTGGACCCGGGTAAAGAAATGGCCAGTGTGTTCTTCCTCACTTCATGCTATAGGGTGAGTAGAATACACCATGATTGTTACTGCAGCTTTGCAGGCTTAAGGAGCCACCAGCAGTTACCACCTTCATCTCCAGCTCTGAACGCTAGAGAATTTGCCCACCGTCGGTCCCATCCACCCAAGAAGGCCACAGTTCTGTCCAGAAGGCAGTACAGATTTTGGACGACTTCACCAACAGCAATGAAAAGAGCTGCCAGATGGTGCTGCCAGGTGCTAAAGACCTCTACAAACAAAATGGGAAGGGACGGGCTTAAACTTTACGTAGGCAACATCCATACACCATGCTTGAAAATCAGTAAAGCAAGACCTTTAATCCCAGCACTCGAGAGGCAGATGCAGGAAGAGCTCTGAGTTTGAGGCTAGCCTGGTCTACAGAGTGAGTTCCAGGACAGTCAGGGCTACACAGGGAAACCCTGTCTTGAAAAACCAACTGAACAAAAAAATCAGACCGTACTCATCATCTGACCTCTGTTGGGTCTTCAGCTGTTACAGGCCTCTTGATTCAAGTGACTGGTCCTATTGCAGTGGGGGTGGGTGGCTATCAGTAATACTACTGGGGGATGAAATGTAGGACTTTGTGCGTGCTAGGCAAATGCTCTACCATTATGAACCCTTAAAGCATTACACTGCTCTGTGTGTATGTTGGATTTAGGGGAATTTTCATTGTTTAAATAAATGTGTGACAAAGAAGTGTTTGTTTTGGTTTTTTTTTTGTTTTGTTGTTTTGTTTTGTTTTGTTTTGTTTTTGAGACAGAGTCTCTCTACATAGCCCAGGCTGTTCTGGAACTCAATATATAGACCAGGCTGGCTTCAAACTCCCAGAGATCTACCTGCCTCTGCCTCCCAAGAACTAGGATTAAAAGCTGCACCACCACCAGCAAGAAGTCTTGGTATGTGTAGACCATACTGGACTTGAACTCATGGTACTACTCCTGCCTTAGCCCACACCGTGATCACCACAGTGTTTGGATTATGAGAGTGACCCACCACACCTGACTTGGAATGTTGTGGTTTCAGTAATTCTCTCCCATTGTCAACTTCTCTCTTGGCTATCCATGGCTGTCCTTTGAGTTCATACACACATGTACAATTGAAGATCTACTCTCCAGAGTAGTTTGTTTTAGAAAAACAGAGGATCACAGACTGAGATGTGCATACTTGGCTAACATGGGTGTATGCAAGGAGCTAAAGGGATATATTGAAAGGGAAGAGAATGCAATTTAACCACTGTGGGGGACAGCTCACTGGTTGCATGGACTTGTGGCAGTGTTGGTGCTAATTCTTTGGTGATGGTGTTTGTGGTCAGGCATGCAACCCCACTGAAGGGGGCTTATTTGGGACAGGGTGGCTATGAGGAATTCTCACAGGCACAGGGCTCTCTATCTTTATATCCTGGTTCCATGTTGGTAGGGCTTGATGTAAGTTAATCCATGTGAATTCAGGTAATTTACACTAGGGCATACACAAACCCTTCCTACACGTGGAGTAGACTCCCAGCTAGCTAGAGCCTCTAGACCTCTGCAAACCATGCCTCCGGTCCTACGAGATTACAACCTTTCTTGGCCTAAACTAGTTATGGCTGGTAAAATTAACTAGATTCCCTTTGAATCAAATACTAAGGTCACACAAGCATGTACACTTTATTAAGATTTCTATCACATTAAAATATTGTATCTGGCCTGGAGAGATGGCTCAGAGATTAAGAGCCCTGGCTGCTCTTCCAGAGGTCCTGAGTTCAATTCCCAGCAACCACATGGTGGCTCACAAACACCTGTAATGAGATCTGGCACCCTCTTCTGGCCTGCAGGCATACATGCAGGCAGAACACTGTACATGTGAATAAATAATCCTTAAAAAAAAATAAAAAAATAAAATACTGTATTCTTTTGGGACTTGATCATATCAATGAAAAAAAAAAATCTTTCTACATAATGTGTTGAGACAAAATCTCAAGTAGAACTCATGTAGCCAAAGATGACCTTGAACTTCTGACATCCTTTGACCTCTACCTCCCAAGTGCTGAGATTACCGGCACGTGCCACCACACCGAGATTATGCGGTGCAGAGGACTGAACCTAGGCATTCATGCATCAAATGAGCTGCACCTCCAGCCCCAGAGCAAGTTGGGTTTTTTTTTAAAGATTTATTTATTTCATTTTACTTGTATAAATGGTTTGTGTGCATGTGCACCATGTTTATGCAGTGCCCACAGTGGACAGAAGAGGGCATCAGATCCCCTGGAACTAAAGTTATAAACACTTATGAGTGGCCATGTGGATTCTGGGAACTGAACCTTGGTCCCCACCAAGAGCAGCAAGTGCTCCTATCCATCTCTCCAGCCCCCTAGAGCTAGTTTTGAGATGACACAGGATCCAAGGATGACTAATAACAAGGTGCCTGTGGTCAATTGTGGCTCTAAATAAAGGATTCCTGCCGAGTTCCCCAGCTGAGGCCTGATGGTGATGGGCAGGGGACCTGAAGTAAGAGCCTTAGTAAGTCAACATCAGATGAGGATATTGAGCCACACCTAGATGATGGGGCCCTTCTAGGAGCCAATGTACTGATGCATGTTTAGGGCTTGGTGTACACTGAAAGCTCAAGAACTGCATCTCTTTCTTCCTTTATCCCTTCTCCATGCTTCAGTTTACTCTGCTTCTGAGAAACAAAAGGAAGGCAGAGACATGAGAACAGAACGGAACGGGGCTTTGACATGTGGCCTCCCTTAAATCACTCCTCACCCCAAAAGCAGAACAGCTCCTTCTTTAGTGAGTTTGAGAAAAATTGACAAGTTGTGCCAGTTTGAACACCATCGTCTGATAGGCCAAAGCAAATGGCATAAATTAACGTTAGAAGAACTACATGGTAATTAAAAACACTGTTACTGAGTAGCACATGGTGGCCTAGACCTTTAATCTCAGCACTCAGGAGGCAGAGGCAGGCTGATTTCTGTGAGTTTCAGACCAGCCTGGTCTACATAGTGAGTTCTAGGCAAGCCAGGGCTATAGCAACACCTCTCTCTCTGTGTCTGTCTGTCTGTCTTTCTCCATATATATATGTTATTATATGAGAGCTATTGGCGTGAATAATTGTCTTGTGGTTTACATAAGAATCCTCTTAAAATGTTTGTTTTGAGACAGGGTCTCACTTTGTAGCCCTGGCTGGGTTAGGACTTGCTATGTAGACCAGGCTGCCCTTGCCTCTGCCTCCTGACCACTGTGTGGGATGCACCACCACACCCAGTGTATCCTTGTAAAATTATAAAAGAAACTTGCTGCTTTTAAATAATGGGTGTTCTTAAATAATGCAATGCGTATGAAAATATGTTAAACTTTGTTTTCTTTCTGAGAACATGTGAAACTTCTTATGTTTTTTGGTTTGTTTGTTTTGTTTTTTAATTTTTTAATTTTTTTATTTTTTTTGTTTTTTGTGTTTTTTGAGACAGGGTTTCTTTGTGTAACTTTGCCCTGGAACTCACTCCTGGCAACAAGTGGAACTTTTTAAGAATAGATTTTAAATACCAATGCAGAAGCATTTTTGTAGTCTGGGAGTAGTGCTCACAGCTGTAATCCCATCACTCAGGAAACTGAAGCCAGAGGCCATACAGAGAGAGTTCTACATCAGCTGGAGCCTAAGTGAGATCCTGTGGTAAACAAACAAACAAAAAGTATTTAGAGGCAGGAGGGTCAGTTCAAGTGAGCTCAAAGTTCTGTCAAGCCTGGGCTGCATGAGACAGCCATAAACAAACAAAACCTTCCCTGGGACCACAGAGACTGCGCACTGAGTAAAGGCACTTGCTGTGTGCAAGCCTGTTGACCAGTGTTCGATCCCCAGAACCCATGGGAAGGCAGGAGAGAACTGACTCCACATAGCTGTCTTCTGACCACACATGTGTCATGATACACATGGAACACACACACAAATACACACACACACACACACACACACAGTAATAAACAAATAAATTGATACTTAAAGAAAAACCTTCAATGTTTCAGAGATTTATCCCTTTTCTCCTAAAGCCAAGACAACTGTGGTCTTTTTATTGTCCCCTTATTTTTACTATTTTCATTTAGGTTTTTGATTGTTTTTCTTGGAAAAGGACTCACTATGTAGCTCTGGCTGTCCTGGAATTCACTATGTAGACCTGGCTGACCTCGAATTCACAAGATCCACTTGTCTAGGCCTCCCCAGTACTGGATTAAAGGTGTGTGCCACCAAGCCCTACACCAAGTAAAAAATTTTAATTGTCTTTCTTACTTAGGTTTCACATCATTTCACAGCTTGAAAACAGTCCTCTGTCTTTGCCAGCTGACTGCAAATTCTTCCATTCCAGCTAGCAATGGAAGCATGTGTAGATGTAACCAACCGTCTTATAAATAAGAAACACAAAACCAATGCAAAGAAGAAAGCCAAGAGGTCAGAGCTAAGAGCTAAAACCTTACCCTTCCTCCTGCAGTGATCCTACCTCTCCGAAGGAGCCGCTACTTCCTGTGTTAAAGTCTTTATATAGTCTCTGTTCTGCCTTCTCATTGGTTGTAAACCCAACCACAGGACTGCCTCATCACGGCCTGTCTGTATAGACCTCCAGGTGTTCTATGGTTGGTATTGAGATTAAAGGCATGTGTATCCAATTCTGGCTGTATCCCTGAACACACAGAGACTTACCTAGCTCTGTCTACCAAGTGCTGTGATCACAAGCGTATACTACCACTGCCCTGCTTTCCTATGGCTTGCTAATAGCTCTGACCCCCAGGCAACTTTATTTATTAACATACAATTAACATTTTGGTACAAAAGAAAAATATCACCATATTTCCCCCTTTCTATTTTAATAAAAAGAAAAAAGGAAAACACTTATAACTAACATAAGAAAAACTATATACAGAAGTACAATAACTATATACAATATATACAAGTAATAAATACCTAAACAATGTCTAGTCTATTTGTATTTAACAAATTCAGAGAAAATAATTCTATTATCTATCCTATTCTATCTAATTCACTTTCTATCCTAATTAATCTTCAACTATAACTAAATAATCTTCAACTCCTTCAGAGACCCAAGAAGGAAATAATATTAGCTAACAAAAATAAAAACAGGAAGTACATGCAAGCAACTTCCAAAAAATTGTGAGTTGACAGAAACAGCCAGCCGCCTGGACAGTCACCTGAGGTTTCTCCGCAGTGTTGGGGCATCATCTTCAGCCTATAGGCTTAGCATATCTGACCGACTCATTTGTGAAGTAGGACGTACACAAGGTCAACAGTTCAACCTCACCTTGGGTGAGAGCAGTCCATGTACCAGAAATACCTGAATTCCATTAGTGTCATGTCATGATTCAGGATTTTAAATTCTGGAAATTGTTGATGGTTTTTTAATTCAGCTGTCCATTCTTCTTGACCTTTGAGGATGAGCTGCCTTCATCTCAGCAAGCATGTATACACACACACACACACACACACACACACACACTCCTGCCCCATGGCAATCTAATCTGTTAGATGGAGCTTGTCCCTTAACAGGACAGGGATTGTGTCTGTTACACTGCTGTCCCACAGCTGTCACCTGATAGCACCTGCTGCTTACTGAACAGCACATGGAAATCTTCATAATCAAAATGGATATTTCACCTAGTCTTGGTAGCAAACACATGTGTGCAGTACAGGCAATTCAGGAGGCAGGTGAAGGGAATCATGAGTTCCCAGCTAGCCTGAATTGCTTAATCAAACTCTGTCTTGGGATGGAGAGATGGCTCAGTGGTTAAGAGCATTCTTAAAGCATAGTTATTCTTGCAGAGGCCCTAAGTTTGATTCCCAACACCCACAATGTAGTTCACAGACAACTGTAACTCCAGTTTCAGAAGATGTGATGTGTTCTTCAGACCTCTGCAAGGTTTCTCTGTGTAGTTTTGGTGCCTGTCCTGGATCTCGCTCTGTAGACCAGTCTGGTCTCGAACTCACAGACATCTGCCTGGCTCTGCCTCCTGAGTGCTGGGATTAAAGGCGTGCACCACCACCGCCCCACTAGGAAAGGGCCCTTAAACCAGACATAGTAGTACAGACCTATGGTGAAGCAAGTTCCTGCCTGGCCTTGAACTCAAAGGGAACCACCTGTTTCTTCCTCCTGCATGCTGGGATTAAAGGTGTGCACCACCACCATGCCTGCAGGAACATCTTTGTTTATTGTTTTATGAACATCTTCTGAGGCATAAGTATTTCAGTGGTGGCTGTGGGTTTACTAATTCAAAACTGCTAGCATCAGCAGGGAATAGTGGCACACACCTTTAATCCCAGCACTCTGCAGGGAGAGGCTGGCAGATCTCTGTGAGTTCTAGGACAGCCTAACAATGTCACCAACATATACAAGGGTCATGAGTCTCTGAATTTAAGGTTTCCTTGTGAGCATAAACATGTCACAGATAGGCAAAATTACCACCAAAACCTGCTGGGCTTAAGAAAATCCCAGGGGACAAAGAAGACTAGATGAAAGGCCACATGCCAAGTAAAGTGAATACGCCGCCCATTCAGACCCCCGCTCAACTCCAGCACTGGTCCCAAAATTATGGCATTCCCAAGACTCAAGGGATTTCATCTCTCACTCTCAAGACATTAATAAAGCTGAACTCATATTGCATGCAGGAACTCTAGCTAGCTGTATGATAGTCTATTATCATGTATATGTTGAGATTTGGGGGTAATTATACCATAGGTCATTTCAAAATGCAATAGCCTTCTGGAAGTTCCAGCTCACCAGTTTCTAAGAGCTATGGTTAAGAAGTATAATTAAGATGGGAAGAGACCAGACCTGGAGAGAGGGAGGGCTCAGGGATTAAGTGAGCTTGCTGCTCCCTGGAGGACCTGAGTTTGGGGTTCAGCACTCGGGTTAGGTGATGGTTTTTTAACTGCAGTCCCTCCCAGATGACCAAAAAAAAAAAATTCCCTGTTCAGACCTCTGTGCATATGTGCATACACACACGTACATACATAAAGCAAAATAAATTATTTTAAAAATTCTCACCCGATCCTGAGAGCCTCTGAAAGGATGAGTGCTGCTTGTGGAGACAGGCTGTCTGTTAGCATTTAATACACCTGGCCTGCCCTTGGGGTCCTGACAGGATATATCTCAGCTGCAGCCTCTAAGATCACACCTTGTGCGCATTTGCTATGTTTCCTTATAAAAGGCTGGCCTTGTACACCTCCTGTCTCTTTCTCTTGCTTCATTCTCATCCCCAGAGACCTGTCTCTGCCCCTTCTTTCCCCTCCCCTCCTTAATCCTCCCACGTGGATTGTACAGTGTGACTCCTTCCTGCTGCCTCACCATTTTGAAAATACAACAGTGTCTGTGGTCCAAGCTTGTCTTGAGCATTAAGCAATCCTCCAGCCTCAGCCTCCCTAGTGCTAGGTATAGGCACAAGCCAAGACAGCCTTTTAATTCCTTTATTATGTGATTTCCTGTCTTAGCTTTTAAATTCTTTTAATTATCCCTCTGGTAAATGAAAAGGCTTTTCTTTTATCATGATCTAGATCTAATTTTATTAAGTGATTTAAACCTTTTGACCTTTTTGGCATTTTTCCCAAGACTAGATCCTTCCATCTAAAATCCCTTTGAGGCAGGACGGTGGGGGCAGAGGCAAGAGGATCTCTGAGTTTGAGGCCAGCCTGGTGAGTAGTAACGGGATATAAAAGCTTCAGAGGAGCCGGAGAAGACACTGAACAGGAGCTTAGAGTCACACCTGGCCCGACTAGGAGAGAAAGCTCCCTGTCACATCTGGTAAGTCAATGGTTTCTATCGACATACCTCTGCTCCTTTCCCCCAGCTTAGGCCCTTGGTGGTACTAGTCTAGAATCCCACCTAGTGTCTTCTGCTGAGCTTTGAGGATCACTTCTTGAGCCCAGGAGTTCTGGGCCAGCCTGAGCAGTGGAGGATCTCAGCAGCCAGTTTCTAGTAGCTTTGAGCATGTGCACCTTGACTGTTACAGTCTCTGATTTGGGCTCTTAGATGAACAGAGTGTTTTCCTTGGTTTGAGACAAAATTTTGCTCTGTATCCCAAGCTTGTCCTGAAATTCACGATGGGGGTGTTGCCTGCACTATGTCTGTATCATATAAATGCCTGGTGCCTGTGAAGCCTAGAGGAGAGCATCCTTTAGAACTGGAGCTGTGAGCCATCATGTGGGCGCTGAGAATTCAACCCCAGTCCTTGTGAAGAACATCCAGCTCACTTTATCACTGAGCAATCCCTTCACCACCACCACCCTTTTTTGAGACAAGGTCTCATCTGTGTAGTCCTGGCTGCCCTCCTTCACAGCTATCAGACTGCCTCTGCTTCCCAAACACTGCTTCTCGGCTAATGGTGTTTATGAACATGCTCAGCCTTGCCTAATCATTTTAAATAATTGCTGCTTTTCATTTATTTCACATTAAATTTTATTAGTCTCCCTGACCCCCAGACAGGGTTTCTCTGTGTAGCTTTGGAGCCTGTCCTGGAATTCACTTTGCAGACCAGGCTGCCCTCCAACTCACATCAGTCTGCCTCTGCCTCCTGAGTGCTGGGATTAAAATAGTTTTTTTTTTTTGTTTTTGTTTTTGTTTTTTTTAGACTCTCTCTCTCTCTAGCTCTTATTGTCCTGGAACAATATGTGCACCAGGCTGGCCTCCTGTTTTGGCCTCCACAGAGCTGGGATTAGCAGAGGTCACTACCACGCCTGGCTATTTACATTAAAACATTTTAACCAAAATTTTTGACACAGGCCTGTAAACTTGAGAACTGAGTCAGGAGGAATGGTACGATTTAGAGGGGAGTCCAAGCTACATAGAGGGACTCTCTCTTGAAAATAAAAAGCGAGGCTATGTTGTGGAATGTTCTCCTGGTTCCCAAGAGCCATTAACATCTTCATCAGAGCAGCTGTGGTTACTTGATCATGCCTATTGACCTTCCATCCTAGGAGGGTGTGGGAGGGACGTTAGATCCTCAGCTGAGGTGGCAGCCACTTCCTATGCCCCCATCCGAGCTGTATATAATTCTGCCCTAACTGTTGCTGGTCTGGGGAGACTTGAGTATATTGGAGGTTAGTGGAAGGAAAGACTCCATCTAAAAGGTATGGAGATGTCATGTTGGGTGAGACTGAGTGATTACTGTTCAGGGTCATTTAGGCTCTGTAAGTAACCCCTCACCCATGATCCCGTATTAAAATCCGGTAAGTTCATTGGTTGATCAAGCTGAACATGGGCAGGAAACTTACTTTAGTCAGTACTAGTGTTTTACCTGGGGTGATGACTTGTTCCCATCTCCCCGGGGTAAAGTTCATACAACCGGGTTGAACTTAAGCTTGCATGTACTAGGATTTGCTCCATTACTGATCCATATTCACAGCCTCATTTGTTTTTTTGTTAGTCTGTTTTAAGCTGAATCTTACTATTTAGCTAGGATGGGAATTCACTCTGTAGATGTGTAGATACACCAGGCTAGCCTTGAACTCAGAGATCTGAATGCCTCCCCAGTGCTAGGATTAAAGGTATGCATCAACATGATGCCTGGCTTCCAGACAGAAATACACCCCCCTCCCCTCAGACAGGGTTTCTCTGTGTACCCCTGGCTATCCTGGAACTCACTTTATAGACCAGGCTCAGAGATTCACCTGCCTCTGCTCCCAAGTTCAGGGACTAAAGATGTGAACCACCACCACCTGCCAGGATTGGTTTTTTTGTTTTGTTTTTTAAGTAATACTTTCGTTTTTTGGTTTTCAAGACAAGAGTTTTTCTCAGTAGCCCTGGCTGTCCTGGAACTTACTCTTATGTAGTCCAGGCTGGCCTTGAACTCAACAGTGAGACCCTGTCTAATAAGTAATAGTAATAATAATAATAATAATAATAATAATAATAATAATAATAAATCAACAAGTAAAATATTTAGCTTAAAGTGTGTGGGGTGGGGTCGGGGGGAAGCTTGAGAGATGACTCAGCAGTTAAGAGCACTGGCTGCTCTTCCAGAGGTACTAAGTTCAATTCCCAGTAACCACGTGGTGGCTCACAATCATGTATAATGAGAACTGGTGTCCTCTTCTGTCCTGCCAGCATACATGCAGGCAGAACACTGCATATATAATAAATAAATAAATTAATTAATTAATCTTAAAAAAATTAATAAATAAGTCGTGTGAAGCTTGCTAGTTCAGTAGTGTATTCCCAGCACCAAAAAAGAAAACACTGAAAATGTCTGCCTCAGGTTTTCTGTAAATTTTTATTTTATATTTTAGAAAGGGATTCTCCTTGGCAGCCCTTGCCTGGCCTCAAACTCAGATCTTCTGCCTCTGCCTCTCAAGGGCTGAGATTAAAGGCTATCATTACACTTGGCAGTTTTCTATAAATTTTTTTCTTTGAGACAGGGCTTCTCTGTAGCTTTGGAGCCTGTTCTGGAACTAGCTCTGTAGAGTAAGTAGGCTGGCCTGGAACTCACAGAGATCTACCTGTCTCAGCCTCCCCATTGCTGGATTACAGGCATGCACCACCACGGAAAGGCTACTTTTTTTTTTTTCGTTTTGTGTTTTTTGTTGTTGTTTTTTTTTGTTGTTTGGTTTTTTGTTTGTTTGTTTTTTGAGACAGGGTTTCTCTGTGTTGCTTTGGAGCCTATCCTGGAACTTGATTTCTAGAACAAGCTTTCCTTGAACTCAGATCCGCCTGCCTTTGTCTCCTGAGTGCTAGGATTAAAGGCCTGGGCCACCACCACCCCGGCTAGTTTTTGTAAATTTTAATGAAAAGTTTGCACCTTAGCTGGTGCTGGCCTGTAATACCAGTTCACGAGAGGCTGAAGCAGGAGGATTTCCCTGAGTTTGAGACTAGCCTGAACTGCATAGTGAGTTTCATGTGGGCTACAGAGTGAAACCCCTTCTAAGGAAACAAAGTTCAGAGTTCCAAGTTGTAAGCCTCCCATTGACCTGCTTTCTGTCCATGCTGAACTTTCAAGACCATAGCTCCATCCCACCCCACCCCTACACTGGACATAGCACTTAAACAGCCTCCTTCTCCACACTTTCAAAGTCATTATCCCCCTTTATGTCTAGTTTCTCATTCTTGAAAATAAGTGTTATCAAGTGATGTAATGTTGTCATCAGAAATCTACCAAAGAGCAACAGAATGCTACCCCAATTCACCAAAATGTTCCAAGCCTTGGAAGAAAACTTGTTCATAGAGGATCTGGATTCAATTTCTAACACCTACATAGCTCAGCTACCTGTAACTCCAGTTCCAATGGATGTAAAACCCTCTTCTGGCATCTTTTGGCCGTGCATGAACATCATGCACAGACACACACTCAGTCAAAACACCCATACACATAATAAAAACAAATATTTCAAATGTCTTAATTTAGACAGGCCTTCAATCTCAACACTGGGGGAGCAGAGGCAGGG
This sequence comes from Peromyscus melanophrys, assembly GCA_902168415.1. Taxonomy (NCBI): domain Eukaryota; kingdom Metazoa; phylum Chordata; class Mammalia; order Rodentia; family Cricetidae; genus Peromyscus; species Peromyscus melanophrys. The sequence continues at coordinate 3,616 of CABHPR010157571.1, read as the reverse complement.
ATTAAAGGGACCTCCGAGTTGTGGTCAGCCTGGTCTACAGAGTGAGTTCCAGGACAGCCAGGGCTCTACAGAGAAACCCTGTCTTGAAAAACCAAAACCAAACCAAACAAAACGTTCATTAAGAAAATAACTCTTGATATTAGTGTAAAGTAGATTCTGGGTTCTGGTTTGGGAATACTGTTTGCTGGTTCCCCGGTCTGCATCACTGCCAGCTGACCACAAGATGCCTGAGTAAGAAACCAAAAGAGGCTGAGCTTGCATCCTCACTGTGCCTGAAACTGAGTGTATACTAAAAATATTTGCCATTGGTTAGCTCAAATGAGGGAGCTTTTTGGTTTTGTGCAAAAAATAAATAAATAAATAAATAAAACTTATCAAATTTAATTTATAATTATCAAAGTATTTAATTTGCATGTCCTTACCTTATATTTTAAATGACTCTGGTTGGAGAGATAGCAAGTTAGGATAAGGTTTGTATAACTTGTTTAAGTTTGATGTAGCCCAGGCTGACCTCGAACTTGCTAAAGAGTTGAGGTTGGCCTTGATCTCTGGATTCTCCTATCTTTTGAGACAGGCTTTATCGGTGTAGCTCTGGCTGTCCTGGAACTCACCATGGAGCCCAGTCTGGCATCAAACTCAGATCCCAGTGTTTCTGCCTCCAGGGATTTAAGATGTGCACCACCATGCCTGACTTTGATTTATTTTATATGTGCGTGAGTGTTCACCTACTTGTATATATGTGTATCATCCGTGTGCTTGTGCCAGGGATGTTAGAAGAGAGTGCTAAATTCCCTAGAACTAGAATTACCAGGCAGTTGTGAGCTGACATGTGAGGGCTAAAAATGAATTCCAGGTCCTCTACAGGAGCAAGTGCTCCTAAATCCTGAGCCATCTCTCCAGTCCCAGACCTCCTATGTTAGGGTGCTAGGATTCCAGGCTTCTGTCACTGCTCCCGGCAATATAGTGTCCAAGTGATGAGAAAAACTACCCCAGGAAGTTGAGTTAGCTTTCAGAATCCTCAGGAATCACTTCCCACTGGGAATGGAATCCCGTGCCCAACTGGTTGGAAATGGGTGAGAGTGAAGTGGGCTGTGACCACTGATATTTGGGAGATGATACTGCAAAAGAAGGTGGGGGTCGGAAGGGGGGAAAGAGGGGTGGGGGGATGATATGGATTTGTGGATCAATGGAACATAGAGCGGAATGAACAGTGACTGTGGCCCTGTGTTTCTGTGATGAGAGAGAAGGGCCCTCTAATCATTATCATGAAAATATAGATGTCTTTTTCTAAATGCTTCTCTGGGATCTTTCTCCCTGAAGATCCACCAAAATGAGCAGCAAGACCCTACTCACACTCCAGGAACTGGCTGTCCAGAGACTGTTGAGAGAGGAGGCCTTGGCCAACATTGCTTTGAAGAACTTACCCATAGTATTGTTACAAACGTTGAAGCAAGCCTATGCTGGTAATCATGTTAATGTCCTGAGGACAATAGTGTCTTCCTGGCCCTTCCCCCGACTCCCTCTGGGAGCTCTGAAGAGAACAAGCTACTTAGAGACCCAAGCACAAGTTGTCCTAGAGGAGATTGATAAACTGCTTATCCAGGAGGTTCACCCCAGGTGAGGAAGAGTGGGGTACCCTGGGAGGGAAGCCCAGAGCAGAGATGATAGGAGTCAAAATGGGGAAGAGGGGCTACGGATGGAGCAGAGGTTTCTGATGGCAGCAGCTTTCAGACTACAGACTTTGACCACTGCTGAGCCATCTGGAAAAGGGCTGTGCAGGGTGCGGGACTCATGGTGGATACAGCTGTGGCTGAAGGACTGCCCCTGCTTCCCATGGGCACTAGAAGTGGGACAGGGAGACACTGAAGGACATGGAAGAAAGTAAGACAGAACTGAAGGCCAACTTCAGGGCTGGAATAAAACACAGGCAAGATATTGTGTCCTGGCCAAGCTGCTGAGGCTCTTTTCTGTTTTACCCACAGGCAGGACAAACTGGACGTGCTGGATCTACGGTCCGTGGGTCAGAACTATTTGGATATGCGGCCTGGGTCCATGGATAACTGGTTACCACAGACCTCCAGTGAGACTCAAGCAGTGGCAGGCCATTCGAAGGCGGGAGTGAAGAAGCCCTTGAAGGTGGTGGTGGACTCTTTTTTCATGGAAGGCCCCCTTACCCAGTTCTTAGGGTACCTCCTTGAGTGGGGTGATAAGAGGAAAGGGCTGTCACAGCTGTACTGGAATGAGCTTCAGATCTGGTCAGCATCCCGTTTTAACCACAAGAAGCTCTCAGAAAAGGTGAACCTGGACTATGTAGAAACACTGGGCCTGCATGATGCTTTCTGCAATCCAGTTTTTTTGCTTAACCTGGCTTCTTACCTGGGCTGCATGAGGAACCTGCGCAAGCTCTCTCTCACCAACATCCAAGGAGATAACTTTATTTCCCCAGAGGAGAAGAGCTATATCATCATCCAGTTCACCTCCCAGTTCCTCAAGCTGGAGTGTCTCCAGAAGCTGCATCTGGAAACTGTTCCCTTCCTTGAGGGCCACCTGCACCAGCTACTTGGGTAAAGACAGATGCTCTGCAGAGCAGAGCAAAGCCCTGTTCCTTTATATTAGTGGGCACCTGCTCCCTGTACCCACTAGTGGATTGACAGTGCTGAGGCATTAGAAATGTCAAGGCATTGTTTCCTGTCTGCTCTGGCCTGGAAAGAGGTCTCACATAACCAGTGGTGCAAAGGATCAAGGTTAAGCTGGGGCTGATAGTCTGGAAAGGCACCCATGTTGTTTAGTCAGTTATGAAGCCATGAGATCTAGTGAGTGGATTCTAGTTTCTTCCTTAGCTAGTGTGTTCAAGAAAGCTGAAGATGCAGGAGGGCATTGATGAAAGCATGTCACACCTGCATTAGTTCCCAATCTGTGCTCTATTCAGCAGCCATGTGTATAGACACAGCAGGCTGCCTACTATTTCCCATTAAGTAAAGGCTAGGATTTTTCTTTTTCTTAACTGAAAAGATGCTTTTTACTTTAAGTTAAACTATAGAAATGGATGAAAACTTATAACAGTGCTTACCAGACATTTCCCTTGGAGCCAAGCTAAAGTATGATCATATTGCCTGACTTGATTCCAGCCAAGTTACCTGGCCTCCATATTTTCCTTTTCTTAATAAGTAGATTTATATAATTATACAATTAAGTCAAATAGTGAAGTAATGACAATCAAGTAACTTGTGCATCTGAAAAGTACAGATTTAGAATTGATGGTAATATCTAAAGTTTTTGAGCAGAAATTAACAGTTTGCCATCTTTGAAGAAATAAGGAAAATTTGCCCTACAGATCTCCTGATGTTTCATATGTATTTGTTTGTGGGACTTGCAAGGTCTCACTGTGGAACATGCCATCGATTCCTTTCGAGAAGGGGAGACTGTGGTTCTCACCCTCAAGGACAAGGGAGTACCACAGGAGCCAGAGGATGTGCTGGTGAATGTGAACCTGGTGGACAAGGAGCGGGCAGACAAGAATGCAGAGCTTCGGAAGAAGAAACCCAACGACCTGCCCTATGCGGAAGATAAGAGTGTTGATGATTTGGCACAGCAAACACCCCGCTTGATCCTGGCC